>ML779757.1:632683-656412 GCA_009831015.1 Picea engelmannii | reverse complement strand
TGATTGGTATATACTTGGTACATGGTTGGATGCACTTGTTTATGGTATAGGTTGATTACAGGTTGTTTGGCACAGGTTGGTGCATGGTTGATGCTCTTGTTTATGGTACAAATTGATATCTGTTGAGGATTGTTGCCTCATCTTAGTTGGTGCTGAGAATGTAAGCTGAGTCTTGCATATAGAACTAGTGATCTTGTAGAGTTGTACTCTATTCAGTTGTTGCTGATAAACCCCAAGGATTGTAGTTCGTAATAAAAGGAAAATTGTACATACATCTTGTGTTCTTTGTGTTCATTGTGGTGATGACTTGTTGATGATATATTGCTGATATATGTTGCTGATATGTGCGCACATCTAACTGGTTATAAATGAAAACAATGGGTAATGAATAAATGTTGAATGCTAATTGATGAGTTTTTGTGCAAGAGGGAAGTTTTGGGAAAAAGAGCCCCACACTCATTCACCCCCACTCTAAGTGTGGTAGGTGTGTCCAACAGTTGGATGTTGATGTGTCGCCAATAGGAATCCATTGCAGGATCTAGGAAAAGTTGTCCATCATCGTGTTCCTTTGTTTCTCGAGGGCCTCCTCGAGGAACATTTTGATAGGATATCCTGCTCCCTCATCTTTCTTTTCTTCCCCCATGGGTGGTCGTCGGGGTTTGCGAGGCTGATCTTGCAAAGGTTCAATTAGATCGAGCCCCAACTCCTTATACCCCGACCTCGTTGGGGACATGCAAAGAAGGATCGAGAACGAGTAGACCGCTCTGATACCACTGATCCAGATTTATGTAGGAACACAATGAAATACATAAATACACATAAACATAGAGATGTAGCGGAAATAAGACTTCATTTCATTAATACCAAATGACTGAAATATGCTTACAGACATAATGGAAATAAACTAGCTAGGGCGCTGGTAGCTTATCTATGAGAAGAGATGTGGCGGGTATTGGTCTCTGAACTTTTTTACAATGAGGATCGAAGGCCTATTATTATTGATAAACAATGGAAAAAACTAAACATCCAAAGACCTAACCCTAGGAGATGAAACGCCAAGACTATGGGCCCTGTTTGGGTAAATTGGTACATCAACTTCCCAGGGACATAACTTTGGCATACGATCTCTGTTTGACGCATTCCATACCTCGTTAGAAATATCTATCCAAGGACTACAAATTTTGGGTGAGAAACAATGAACAATGTTCCATGTTGTTCCCTGTTTTCTCAAAAAGCATCGTTTAAGGCCTCAAAATGGCTCCGGAAGTTCAGGACACGAAAAACTGCTAAAAATAGTAAGCTATACGGAAACTGAAAAAATGAAAGAAGCAATGGTGGGGGTCCAAGTGGAATAGGTGGGTGGCCACCAATATCCATCTGGATCAATATTATCATGATTCTAATTCTAATTCCTGGATATCGTGATGAAGTTGAAAGGAAAAGACTCATTGAAGGAAGTCCTTGATGTATCCCCCATCATAAACATGAAACTATCATAGGAAAGAGATATGAGATAGTATATGGATTGACACATGAATGGAAACTGGTAATAATATATATGGTTGGTATGAAACAAAAAATTTTCCTTTAACATTATGAGGAATGACACAAAAGACTTGGAATCCTTGTCTCGTTTAAGAAAAATACCAAAACATAGTGTGATGATTAGTGGGGCACTCTTTGGGTGAGCATAAGGAGTAACAGGACTCATGGGATTGGTATGACTCAGGGGTGAGTGAATTAACCAATTGTAAGGAGAGATGCAAACATGTGCCATGTTCAAGGGATACAACAAAAGTTGCGTTAAAGGTTTCAAGACACTTGACCCACTTCCTTCATTTTTTTCCCGCATCCAGATAGATGAGTACCTATTTCTTATTTAACGAGATCAAGGAGGATAACTTGTGCTCGGTATAACTCACCTTTAGTAAGTTCCTCTTCCTATTTTTAACGAATTGGAAGAAGTAAGGGTTTATTTCCAGATGGGTCCTTTAATGTATGATTTTACAAGTCCATAGAAGGAAAACTTAGTGGTTTTTCATGTTTAGGAAGTTTGAAAATAAATTAAAGAAAACTCCATGCATGTTCTTTTTCGTAATTTTTAGTCTCCAAGGCCCGCAAAAGAATAAAATAATGTGCATGAGAATTATTCTAACCAAAGAGGTTAGAATATTCCTTTTTCGTAGTTAGTCTGTTAGGACTGAAAAAGGGTTAAACTATCGCCCAACAAATGACTCTTCATGTTTTAGTGAGCTTGAAGAATAAAAAAAGTATGCTTGAAAGGATTGTAAGGTCACCAAAAATTCCGCCTCCTATGTTCTTGCATTAAAAAACCATTATGGGAAAAATATTGTCAGCAATTCCTTAAAAACCAACAGAAATTGTGGAAAAACCAAATAAAAGGAATTATTAATGTGAAAAAGGTTTAAATTAAACTAGTTTGCAAGTGGTTAAAAGTCATTTGGGTGAAAAAAATCTAGTTCATTTCACATTTCATTCTCACTTTCCTCTTTCTCTTGGAGTTTTTCCATTTGAAGAAGTTTTTTCTAGTGTTGATTGCAGGAGATTTGGACTATCATTCTTCATTCCGTCTGGACCATGTTGGTAGTCTAATTCCCTTCTTTCATTTCCATTCTTTTATTTTGACTTTCGTGCATTTTTCAGGCTGTTTTGGGCCCCTCAAGAGCCCCCATGGTGCCTTAATGGAATGGTGCTCCACTAAGATGTCGTGAGGGGTGCCAATCTAGATATTGGCGTCCTGGTGCTCTCTTTGAGGGCATGCCTATTCTTTTAAATGGTATATAGGGGTGTTCTAGGTGCAATTTATTTTATTTTATTTGTCTTTTAGCCCATGAATTTTTTTTTTGTCTTGGGATCTTGCCTAATGATTTTTAATGATGTTTTATAGGGATTTGATAGTCAAGATGCTCGATTAGAAGGAAAGAGCGCACAAAAATGATGAAATGGTTGCATTAGAAGACCCTCAAGAAAGGGTAGGGCACCAAAATTGCGGTTTATTGAAAATTTTCAAGACATAGAACATGCGAAAGGAGATACTTCTCCTTGAGCACTTGATTGGGTTATGGGATGCTAATGAGAAATATTTTCAAGTGGTATCTCAATTTTTCGAGATTAAAATTGAGGATGTATACTTTCTGACATGGCTCTCCAAAACAATGGTGCCCATCATCTTTTCTGGCCATCGGACTACACCATTGCAAACTGATGACTACATAACACAGTTCTACAGATCGGGGTCCCACAAGGAAAGTGGTAGGATTTCAATTAAGTATGTGAGAGATATTACATTACGAGATATCCTATTCACTATCACCAAACGGACAGGAAGCGCCAATCCTCACCTAGCTTCCAAATCACAGATGTAATACATAGTTGAATGCCTTGAGCTGAATATATTTAATTGGTATGCATGATTTTTAGCAAGTGCCAAAGGTCAGATTTCCATATGCAGAATAGAGAGGAAAAATGAATTTGGTTATGGATCATTCCCGGTATCGTTCTTTTTGGAACGACTACCTCTGATGCAACCACATATTTCTTTGATAGAGTATCATTTCTAATCCCAAGATGGAGAGGTGGACTATCATTTCACCTCGATTAGGAAATGAGCCTTCATATTTTTCTTTCACTGCCGATTTGTTCGCATGGTGGAAGAGACAAATTGTGATGGAAAAGGACTATCCTTATTCCACGGTGGATTTCAGAGGTAGTGTGGATTTAGTTC
The DNA here is from genome assembly GCA_009831015.1 of Picea engelmannii. Classification (NCBI taxonomy): domain Eukaryota; kingdom Viridiplantae; phylum Streptophyta; class Pinopsida; order Pinales; family Pinaceae; genus Picea; species Picea engelmannii. The sequence continues at coordinate 652,667 of ML779757.1, read as the reverse complement.
TCCTTGAAGGGGCATAGCAAGATGTATTAGGTAGATTTGAAAAAACATGACCTTGCATAAGTATTTAATTTTATTTTTATGATATACGTACTTTTTTTGGTACAATGAGAGATCTAATCATCATGAATACATAGGGATGGCATGCTCAGATGGGATGTCAACATTTGGAAAACACGATGGTTCTTAGGTAGCGGTAGAGGCAGGTGGTGGAGTCGGAGGACTCCACGAGGTAGAGAAGAATATCAGGGGGCTTACCATGGGTGTCCCTTCCATGATATTACGAGACGTTTCCTATCACCTATAGAGGAACATATTGGGTGTATCAAAGGGTTTCATCCTTCAGTCATGGTGAGTATCTAGAGAATTGATGTGTTACTGTGAGCACAATTTAGTATTGGAAAATGAGTAGAGTATCTTGTCATAGTGTAGTCTTACTATGATGATGTACAAGCACATTAGCCCACATTTTCCCCCTCTATGTACTTTTTGGATGATGTTATGGAACACTTTTGATACTTATAATAATAATAATAATAATAATTTATTTGTAAGGTCCCAGCGAAGCCATACACCAAATTGGTGTATGAGGACCCCTCTGCCAAACGATTTTACTAGTAAATTCTATGGAGGTATACATACCCTAAACCCCTCTGGATTTGAACACACACACACACACACACACACACACACACACACACACACACACACACACACACATATATGAGTTTTGTCTCGGCTACTTATTTTTTAATGATGCAATGTTTTTGTATTTTATATTTATGCTTTATGATTTTCAATATTCATCTATGTGTGAGATGCCAATCCAACATATAATTTGCTAACGAATCTATAATGACATTAATTTCTCTCGGTATGTGTTGGTATTCTACGTAAGAAAAAAACCTCTCGAGATGACGAACCCTCAAATAGAGACATAGAAACATTGCATTGTGGATAGCATAAACATGATTAAGTTGGCAAACCATAAGTTGGGAATCAAGACGAATGATTATTTGAGATATGTCAAGAGAGGAAGCCTTGGTCAAAATTCCAATTAAGACATGATATTCTGCAACATTATTGGTTGCAGGTCAAAGATAGATCCCTCCTGAACTTATCAACTTGCTAGAATGATAAATGGTAGAAACTATAGAAGCTAAGTTATGGGTATGTCGGCTAACGTCATCTGCAAATCCAAAATGTATGGGGAAATATATCGGAATTTGTGCATTCAAGCACAAATCAGGGTGTAAGTAGCTAAGGATGAAACAAAACTCTTACACGCAGAAGTAAAAACACACCAAACCAAAAAATATGGTACAATAATGTACAAAGCACACATGCAAGATTTTCTAAGCATATTACTTTTTCATATAGAGCCCATTGAAAGGATCGTTTAGGGAGATTCCATCATAGTCAACTAACTCGTAGAAACCTTTTTGTAGAACACATTTTACGATGTAATGCCCATGCCACATAGGTTCTAATTTTACTACTCCAAGTTTATCATGGTCTTGGTCATAGACCAAGACTAGATCTCCTTCTGCGAAAAAATAAGGTCAGGAAAACTTATCATATTGGGTTTTGATACATTTTTGATATGTCTCATTAATGAGAGAAGCATCATGATGTGTATCATCCAACTTCGTTAGATATAAAAAACATTCCTCCTCAGAAGAGGTGTTGGGAAGGAGTTCTATAGCTAGTTCCATAGATGGAATCTCACATTCAATTGGAAACACCGCTTCTAATCCATATACCAACTGGAAAGATGTGAAACTAGTGGTGGTTTTGAAAAAAGTCCAATAGGCCCAGAGTGCTAAGAAATGTTTTAAATGCCAATTGGTTTTTTTCACCCCCACCATGTGTTGAAACATGGTTTTCAAGACTTTGTTGATGGATTCAACTTGTCCATTGGATTGAGGATAATATGGGGGTGAGTTTTCATGTCGAAAATCCAATTTGGTACACAACTCACTCATCATCTGATTTTGGAAATGAGATTCGTGATCAATTACGATATTTTGTGGGACTCTAAAATTAGCGATGATGTGGTTAAATATGAAAATAACAATAGTTAAAACATCATTTAGGAATGTAGGCATAGGCTCATACCATTTATTAAAATAATCAATTGAAATGATAATATAACCATGCCCCCTGGATGAGGTAGGCTTACATTGCATGAAATCAATGCCCCATTTTGCAAAGGGGATAATGGAGATGATTGGATGTAGCGGACCAGGGTGGGTAGATGATTTATTTTGAAAGATTTCACTGGGTGGGAATTGTTTTACGGCCTCAATACAGTCTTTGAAAATGGATGGCCAAAAATAACTTGCACACAATATCTTCTAGGTTGTAGCCATCCCAAAGAGATGAATTTCGCAAGCTCCTAAGTGAAAATAATTTAATACATGCTCAACCTCTTCATGAGTCAAACAAAATCGCAAAATAATATCAATACCACAATGATATAAAGTGTCACCAACAATAAGGTAATATTTTGAATGATGTCGAATACGATGTTGTTCATCACGTGAAATATCTGGGTGGAAGCGTTGGGTCTGGAGATATAAAATAATGTCTCCATACTAGGGATCAGACGTACTGATAAGGAACAATGAATCATCTGGAAGGGAATCCCTAGGCTTAGTTTCCTCATCGGTATGGGGAATATCACAAATAAACTCGACAAAAAACCAATTATTTCTTAGCTTTAGCTTTGGTAAACTCGAGATTGAATTCTTGAAGAATGACAATCCATTTTGAATATTTCCCCCCAAGTACTTGACGATTCAAGATGTGGTACATGGGGTTTGAGTTTGTAATAACCTTGGTAGTGCAAAGTAATATGCAATGTCAAAATATTTGGACAACGATGACTGTTTCCAAATCCAACTTTTTAACATTTGAATATTGAAGTTTAGGACCTAAAAGGATCTTACTTAAATAATATATCACATGTTCTACGCCATCGTTGTCCTCTTGAACTAACACCATGGAAATATTGCAAGTGGAGGCGTCCAAGTAAAGGATGTAATATCTCATGTAGTTAGGGGGGTGTAACAGTGGTGTTTGTGTTAAAGAATGTTTGAGAGTGTCGAATGAGCGTTGAGAAAGTTCATCCCAAATGAAAGGGACATCCTTCTGTATCAATCTCATGAATCCTTTCGTGATTTCCGCATAATTGCAGACGAAACAACGTAGAACGTTTTCCTTCCCTTGTGAACTTTGGAGTTGGGTAAGGTTGTTGTGAGGAGGTAAAGAGAGGATAGCTTTCACTTTTAAGGGATCCACCCTAATCCCTTCATTGGATACCACAAAGTCTAGGAGTCTCCCTGATTCGACAAAAAAATACATTTTTAGGTATTCAAGAGTATGTTGTAATGCCGACATCTAAGAAAGTTCACTCTCAAATGATCAATATTATCCTTTTGATCGGCCAAATGATCTAGCAAGTCATTGAGGTAGGGATCGACAATATGTTTGATATTGTGGAAAGCATACGACATAGCCTGCTAGAAAGTGGCTCCAACATTTTTAAGGCCAAAGGGTAATTTATGGTATGCGAAGGTTCCCCATGGGAAGATGAAATTTTTTTTATGTTGATCAGTCAGTAAAATATATATCTGGTTATAGACTGAGAAGCCATCCATAAAAGAGAAAATTACGGTTTTGGTGCAATTATCGATAATTTGGTCGATGAAGGGTGTAGGGTAATTTTCTTTTAGACAAGCCTTATTGAAATCCCTATAGTCGATGCAAAATCGAATTGTCCCTTATTTATTTGTGACCGAAATGATGTTAGAAACCCATTCAGTTAGAGTTATAGGATAGATGAAACCAGATTTCAATAGTTTTTCTACTTCTGCCTTTATTGTCATAGTTTTCCTAGGATGGATAGGGAGAAGTTTCTGTCATACAAGTCTAGCTTCAGGGTAAGTTTTAATTTCATGCACAACGATCAAAGGATTGATCCCTAGAATTTTTCATAGCTCCAGGAAAAAACGTCACATAATTATTCAAACAAGCTAGTGCAGTCTTGAATCTCTCCAGTTGAATAATTCACACCTAATTGTATGTTTTCCACGACACCTTCTTTTTCTGATATGTCTACATTGATGGTTTGCGATATGTTTCCTAAATTTTACTTGGAGATAGTATCCTGAGTGAGTATCGAAGGTTGAGGATTATTGACAATATCAAATGGAAAGATAGATTGAATATCTTCCTCAATTTTATCCAAACCTGGAAGAAAGGATGAGCGATGGTGGTTATCATCCCAAGGTGAATCTTTGATATTAATAATTTCCATTATGGATTCGTCGGATGGAAATATACGAAAAATATAATCAAAGGTAGATGATAAGGAATCCAACAAAGATGAGAATGAATAATAATTGGACGCCACCAGATGTTGTTCATCAGGTGAATGAGAGGCGGATTGAATGACATCATATTCGGCCTCAGCTAGACTAACTGGCATAGTGTCACCTAGCATATCAAATTATAAAGGACTAGGCATGATCCAAGGATCAAATGATTCAAGGGATTGATGTACCATGGTCGAAATCATATTCACCGTTTTGATATGTTGTGAAGTTTGAATAATAGGTGCAAGGAAACTGCCCATGAGTGAATAATATTTTAGTAGAACCACCCCCACACTATCATAACTAATTGTTGAGTCCCCCCAAAATGGGATATTGTTGGTTGTTTGGTTGTGGGCATCATGTGTGCAGTAATCTAACTGATCAATGGTAACTATTTTTCCTTGATGAGGAAACTTGACATATCGAAAAATCAAAGATGCCATTGTAGTCATAGCATAAAACTAGCTTCATCCAAGAAACAAATTATAATCTAAAGGAGCGTCGAATACTTTTACATCAATGGAAATAATTTTTCCTCCCAATTGAACGACTAAATATTGCAATAGTCTATGCGGTATGAAACCTCATCCATCAAATGATTTTAACATGGTAGGATGTTGGTTAAGACCTGGTGATTTAAGAATTTTCCAACACGTTAAGGACATGACATAGGTCGATGCTGCTTCATCCAATATAGTGTGATGAATGTGTTGATTGTGAACAAAAAAATCAATTTGAAACACATGTTGGTGAGAGAGCCTTGATTTATAATCGTCCAGGTTAAACGTGATAGTATTGGATGACTCAAGATCTACAACTCCAATGGCTACTAAGAGAGTCCTACACTGACTAGGGACATTTTGCAGAAATTCCAGTGGTGACATTGCACAAGGTGTTTGGGATAGATCTTCAACTATGTTGTAGTTATAGGCAACATGAGAGTTGGGATTAAAGGTCAAATTTCGAATAATACTCTTGGGAGGACGTAATATATAGTCAAAATTTGGTTTATCAATATGGAGAGGTCTAGATGGAGGGGTAACAGAAGTGGAAGGTGGATCTATCACGATTCCATTAGTTACACTCTCTTTACCTATTTTCCCTAGAGGTGTGTCATATGTTTTCATCCTCGTGTTCAAATCTACACCATTGAACATATAAATATGTGCACTTGAGGAGGCATCCTCTTTAGGGGGATGACCTGGGTTCCCTCCTTGTGAAGGTGTAGGATTTTGTGAAACCATTGAATGCTACTGTGGAAAAGGATGTGTCAAAACAACTATAATACCCCACGGCCGAGCCTTTTTTGAATTGTAAACATGTTTTGTAGGTTGGCGAGCCAAGCGATTATAAGCTAGGAGGATTATGTGATGATTAGGCCAGAGAGCCTAGATGCTAAAGGATAGTGAGCCTGCTTTTTTATATGTAAATACTCATATCATTAATATAAATACATCGTTGCCTGTATAACAACCACTATAAAAGAGATAGGGGGACTAACCTCCACTAGGTAGGGAAATGGAAGGATAAGAGATTAGGGAAACAGGTCTAAGCTTGAGGGATTAACCCAAGAGAATATCATATTATTATTTCCTAAATACTAAGGTGAGGATAATTTTTTTATCCTAAGTCTTATGGGAAGGGGAATGATCCCAAGTGGAGAGAAAGGGGCTCCATGAGAGCCGTGTGTTAATCATAGAGAATTCAAATATATGTGGGGAAAATAGTATGTTTTTCCATCTCTTCCCATTCACTAACGTACTCACACACTGAGCCATCCCCTCCATCATTGACCTCTGCAACATTCACACACCTATGGAACCTGCAACATTTTGGAGCTATCCCGTACTTTCCCTATGAAGCACAACGCACCTGTACTTTGCCTCATCCTGTACCATGCCTTAACGAAATATTGTTGCCGTCAACATAGTTCCTTGAATGAGCGTGGCTTGCTACCATCATCTGTTCTATACCCGAGATTTACTGTTGCCATCACCCTTACCCAATTGAGTTAGGAGATGGACTAAAGAAGCAGGTTGTCAGGATTTTGGGTTTGAAGAGGAAGGTTGTCAGGCCTGTGGACTGAAGAAGTAGGTTGCTATGCCTACAAGAAACTCTCTCTAGGTGAGAGAGGTTGTTGGGGAAGTGATATTCCTAGAGGGAACTAAAAAAAAACTATAGTTCTCTGAGAGTTTCTGCCCGACCTGTTGGTGAAGCCCTGGAAGGGAAGTGGGGCAACCAAAGCACTGTTGAGTAGAGAAGGGGCACAATTCCTTGGGTGAGACAAGCATGTTGGGAATGATAGGTTGTAAGTTGTTAGTGTGATTTGGCTCTTGGGAAAGAATATTTCCTGTTACCTGTGCAACTTCTAGTTGTCTCAGCCTAGCCTAGGAATCCATTTACCTGGGTGGAGTTTAGTCCTAGCTCCAGGGTGACCCACTGCTGAGAGTGATGAGCAATGTGGTCTAAGGTTGGGAGGTTTGTGGAAGGTATGCACGTAGTTGGTGGTCTTCCATAAAAAGATAAGTACCATTTATGTGTTCAATTGCATGTTTTTTTTTGTAACTAAGGGAATCAACAACAACGACAATATCGTACTCATGTGACACGGGGTCAAATCCTGCCGGCTACCTTATAACCCCTAGGGAGAATCGCACTGCCAGCAAACACACCTTTGGATAAATTGGGGTGAGAATCAAACTTGAGACCTCTTTTTACATATTTCATTCCATTTACATGACAATTTCCAATCGGTCTACACCCCTGTGGGCGTGTTCAATTGCATGTTGTGTATTTGTACATGTTTTATATTTATAATTTTATCCTGTATATGTTGCACGTATAGGATTTAATGTTATTTCTGCATTTATCTATGTATTAGCAGAATGTAATTGTCTATTAAGTTTTATTTGTATGATGTTCCACATGAGTCTCTGAGTGGTGTAGCCCAGTGGCCTAAGGCTAGGGTGTACTACCAAATCTGTATCGTAACTTAGCAAGAATTTTTCTACGAGGTAGCATGGCATGGCCTGGGTGGTTGGGGATGTTACAAAAATGGTATCAGATCTCCAGTTTTCAACACTAATCCTCGATGGGCCGTGTAAGTGGAAATTGAAGAAAAAATTCCAAAGGGAATTGCTGTCAAAATGGACAAAATTGGAGTTTCAGAACGTCCATGAGTGCCAAGAAGGCGTTGAGAGCACACATTAACTATGTTTGAAAGCTCAAAAGGTGTAGAGGTTCAAGAAATCTAGCAGAGAAAATAAACCGTAATAATTATGGTTATGTGCCACAAAACTAAATTTAAGTCATTGGATATGTTCGGGAGAAGGCAAACCCTTCACATCTGTCATATCTAGGAAAGGAGCATGGTGGTTAACCCTCAAGTCCTTCGGGCTTCATTACTTCGATGAGTTTTAAGTTTTGTCAAGAAAGAGGAAAAATCCCTGAAGCTTCAAAGCCCCAAAGAGAATCTATGTCATAGATCATTTAGGAGAAGGTAGATCGTTGGATTTCCCAAGTGGTTCAGCAGTTTGACGATTCGTGGAAATCTGTTTGAGATTGCGCAAAGTGGAATTTTTCCCGAAGTCCCGAAGTTTGGAACCAATCCAGACCATCCATTATTAGAGACACGTGTCTGCAGATCAACTTGTTTGGGAGTCTGACAATTCAATGGTTGGGGAAGTTTCAACAGAGAAAACCGTCGAAGCCTAGAGCTGCGAAGACCCATAGCCCCGAAGTCCTGAAGCCCCGAGAAGTACCAGTTTGAAATTCGGTAGTTCGGAGGTTAATTTAAGTTCAAGAACAAAATATTTCGAAGCCCAAAGTCTTGAAGTGTCGTGAAATAGTTGTTCAAAAGTTAGACATTCGGGAAAAATAGAGTGTGTTAGTGTTGGATCTCCTGAAGAAATTTTTTTGAAGTTTCAGAGTGAAACTGTGACATGGAAGGATGAAGTCACCGAGGGTGATGTGGATCTCCTCTAAACCTACCATGTGCCACTTTTTTTTGTACTTTTAACAGGCCCTTAGTACCAATTTGGACCTAACACATGTTGCTCGTCGGTGGGGCCACATGTCACTACATTAATTGTTTGACAACTGAGCTAAGAAGATCATCGTATTCATCGGTTAGATGTTCAAGTATTTTGAAGTGTTATAAGTTAAAGTATTCTGAAGTCTGAAATTCTGGAGCGCCGAAGTATAGAAGCTCCGAAGAGCAGTGGTTCGGGAATTTAGCCACTTTGGAATTAGGGGAAAATATTGTGTTGTAATGCAAAAACCCTGGAAGTGTTGGAGTCTTGAAACTCTATATTAGCATAGTTCAGAGAGATAGTCACTTCAGAGTTTGGAATAAACGTGGAATTGAGTTGAAGAAATCTTCGAAGTCCTGGAGCCCCTAAGTCCTGAAGCTCCTGGAAACAATTGTTCGATAGTTCGACATTCAGGAGTTAACAAGTTTGTGGATGTAAAAACTTCTGAAGCCTGTAGTGGCGAATTTTCGAAGCACCAATGTGACATTCCATGATGACATCACCTACGATGATGTGGACCTACTCTAAGCCTACCACGTGTGATTTTATTTTGTACCTTTGACAAGCCTTATGTACCAATTGTGACCTAACACATGTTTCTCGTTGGTGGAGGCACGTGTTACCACCATAATGGAATGATAACATAGCTAAGGAAACCATAGAGTTCAAAAATTCGGTGTTCGAAGGAAATGTTAGAAGAAGTTGTGAAATTTGTCGAAGTCCGAAGCGTCGAATCTCTAAAGAGACACTGGTTCGATACTTCATCTATTCGATGTTCAAGGAAATCACAAAGTGATGAGGTAGAAACCTCCGAAGTCCAAAGTTCCTAAGTCAAGAAGCATGAGAATGACACAGATGCTGACATCACCTAGGGTGATGTGGGAACACTATATTCTTGCCATGTGTCATCATTTTCCAAGCATTTCAAAGACTGTTTGGTCCAATTGGAACAAGACACGTGTCACCAATCAGATACGGCCATGTGTGCACTCCTTATTTTCTACCACATAGCACCCCCTGGTGCATGGTTTTTGATGAAGTCTCTGGGATTTCTCCAATTCGACATTCGGGAGAATGTGTGTATGTTGACGAGAGAACCTATGAAGTGCGAAGCTCTAAATAACTTCTCCAAGAAATTCGCCAATTCGACATTTGGGAGAAATAAGGTATGATGTAGTAAGAATTTTAGGATCCTTGAAGTCCCAAAGCACAATATAAGAACCATATTAATAACCACCTGGTCACAACTCGTGTTCACATGCAATTGTGGGCCAAAGAAAAAGGGCTAGTGCCCAAAAATTATCTGTTTTTAAGGAAGAAAAGGGGCTTAGAAAGGGAGCCTATGGGGTTTTGATTTGTTTGAACCTACACCTAAAGAAGTAATAAGTTTGGTGAACCTTATAATAGGATCCATCAAGGGTCCAAGAGAAAATTTGGCTCTGAGAAATAAGAACAATTGTACATAGATTACCTCCGAGGAAGCACAATTGTTCAAATATCCATAACTTTCAACTCAAGACTCATAATTGAGCAAGGGAGTAGTCATTGAAAAGATCTTGGACAATAAAACATAATTGTTCACCCAAAAATTGAGTTGAAAATACAAATTCTAATAAAATAAGAAGAAATAAGTCTGATATGTTATTGAACCATAATGGTTCATAATTTCATTAACTTGTTGAGACAATTAGCCTGACAAAGTTCTATTGGCTGCACATTTTGCAGAATTAAAAACAAATAGATCAGATCAGAATACACACAGAGTGGAGAGAGATGGATGATACACAGGGGGATTATAGCTAGGAAGATGAGATCAGAGGAATGGATGTCCATTTGGGTATGGAAGGAACAAACTCCAATGGACATGGAGAAGGAAAGGCTGATAACATGAATATGGTAGAGACCATTAGAAATTTGCAGAAAGATGTCCAAAGTCATAAATATGATAATGAAAGGATTATTAAATCCAAGGAGAAAGAGGAGGAATTCAACATGAATTTAATGCAGATCCTAGACATAATTGAAAGGAAATTGGATAAGGAGAATGGCTCAAGCAAATCAGGAAGCCATAGGTATCCTCAAGAGAAAGAAAGAACAAGGGGTGTTAGCAAACATCACCATCACTCCCAAAGTAATTCCAATAGGAGAGAACACAACATCTCAAGTCCATCCTATGTCAGAAATCATCATAAGAGGTCTCGGGTGGATGAACTACGAGGAGAAATGAACAAGATCAAACCTCCTTCTTTTGATGGTGAGCACAAGAAGTATGAATATGACAAGGCATGAATTTTAGGCTTGAGAAAATATTTCCAATTACATAATTATTCCTCTCATGCAAAAGGAATAATTTCTATCTATCAACTTAAGGGAAAGGCATCCATGTGGTGGGATCATCTTGTTAAGGTACAACACATCAAAGAGAAAAATGTTATTTGGAAGTAATTCAATAAGTATTTTGAAAAGAAATACTTGACTAAGAGATATTATGACAAGAAATTGAAGGAGTCATTTGAACTCAAGCTATGGAGTATGACGATTGATGAATATGAAAGAAGGTTTTTATAACTGTTAAAGTATGTCTCCTTCATCAAGAATGAGACAATTAAGATTCATAGCTATTTGAGTGGGCTTCCATCTTTTATCAGTGATAAGATTCAATATGATGATCCTAAAATTTTGGAGGAGACTATAAAGAGAGACAAATTCCTATATGATAAGCATAAAGGAAAGATGACTTTTCAAAAATCTTGGGAAGACAAGAAGAAATTCAATATGGGATAGAGGAACAAGGGGAACAAGCCACCATTCTTCAGAAACAGTCCTCAAGGAAAACCATCTTCTAGAGAGGCCAGAGTGATTGAGATAGGTGGGAAAAGGTCAAGGCAGATGTAAAGGAGACCATATGTATAGAGATTGTCCACAAAAAAGTGACAAGGTGAGAGCTTTCCACAATATGCATCAAGATGAAACAATGGAAGACATGGGCAGAAATGTACCAAGGATCTATGCAGCCCTGGATAACAATCAAGTAAAGTTTCAATCACACATGATTGAAGTGGAAGGTATGATCAACAACCATGCCTTTACTATTTCTAGTCATCGTTATATAGATCCTAAGGTTGTGGAGAGGTTTTATTTTCCAAGAATCAAGCATGGGAAATCTTGGTTGGTGCAGCTGGCTACCAGATCCAAGATAAAATTTAATGAAATGGTTAAGTCATGTCTAGTGGGCATGAATGGGATGAGCACCAAGGAAGATTTGAACATCTTTCTTTTAGGTTCCTATGAATGTCTAATTGGTATGGATTGGTTGGACCAACACAATGTTGTCTTAGACTGTCATAAAAATGCATTTTCTTTCTTGGATAAGGAAGAGAATCTAAGGACAATCCAAGGAATTACTAGGACAACGGTTGTTCGAGAAATATTAGCAATGCAGTTGAAGAAATGTTTCAGAAAAAGGTTTCCAAATATTTGCATCTCATATGGAATAAGCACCTAAGGATAGGGTGTCAAATATTGGAGATTATGTAGTCCTAAAAGAGTTTGAGGATGTGTTTAAATAAATATTAGGATTACGTCATAAAAGAGATATTAATTTCTCTATAAATCTGATGCCTGGAACAACTTTAGTATCCAAGACTCCTTATAGGACGAGTACATCAGAACTGAAGGGGTTGCAAATGCAGCTTGAATATCTTCTGAAAAAGGGGTACATATGCCCAAGTGTGTCACCTTGGGGTGCCCCAGTTTTATTTCTGAAGAAGATGGATGGTACATTGAGACTGTGTATTGAATTTAGACAATTGAACAAAGTAACTATAAAGAACAAGTATCCTTTGTCTAGGATCGATGATCTCTTTGATCAGTTGAAGGATGGAAAAGCATTCTCAATGATTGATATTAGGTCTGGTTATCACCAGGTAATAATCAGAGATGAATACATCAACAAGACATCCTTCAGGAAAATGTATGATCATTATGAGTTCACAGTGGTGCGATTTGGGTTATCAAATGCACCAACTTTTTTCATGTGTTTAATGAATGGTGTTTTCTGAGAATACCTAGACAAGTTTTTCATTATCTTTTTGGATGAAATTCTTATGTATTCCAAGTTGGAAGAAGAGCATGAAAAACACTTGACTATGGTATTACAAGTGTTAAGAGAGCATCATTTGTATGCAAAATTGAGCAAGTTCTCATTTTATCAGAACCAAATTCATTATTTGGGGCATATCATATTTGAGGAAGGGATAACAGTGGACCTGAAAAAGTTTGAGGCCATTAGAGGGTGGTCAACACCTAAGAATGTGACAACATTCAGATCATTCATGGGTCTCACTGGCTACTACAAAATATTTATTGTGGGATTCTCAAATATTTTTCACCCAATTACTTCCTTGCAAAAGAAGGGAGTGAAGTTTCAATGGACAACAGAGTGTGAAAAGATATTCCATGATTTGAAGCAATTGTTAAGAAGTGCTCCAATTCTAAGGATTTCTGATCTGAATGAAGATTTCATGGTATGCACATATGCATGCAAATGAGGACTTGGTGGAGTCCTTTGTCAGAAGGGGTATGTCATATGTTGCGAATCAATAAATTTGAAGGAGGATGAAAGGAATTATGCCACTCATGATTTGGATTTGGAAGCCATAATGCATTCCTTGAAGAAGTGGAGACACTACCTCATGGGAAAAAGGTTTGAGCTATGGACAAACCATAATGGTCTGAAATATTTATTTGATCATCTAACTTTAAATGCCAGGCATAGCAGATGGTTGGAATTTCTTAGTGATTATGACTTTGATATAAATCATATCAAAGGGAAAGAGAACAAGGTGGCTGATGCACTCAGTAGGAGAGTGCATGAGTTGCATGTTACATCCATCAACATGTATCGATCTGATTTGAAGGATAGAGTCTTGGAAGTTGCAAAATTAGATTTGCAATATAAGGAATTAATAACAAAATTACAACAAGGTAATTTTGTAGTAGAAGGTTGAAGATTACAAGTTGGGGATTGATGAACTTATCATGTACATAAACAAAATTTATGTACCCAATTCCTAATAATTGAGAAGTTTGATTTTGAAAGAAATGCATAATGTACCCTATGTTGGACACCCAGGATATTAGAAAAAAATTGCAACAATCAAGAGCTAATATTATTGGCAAGGCATGAAGAAATAAATTATTGAATACTTAGCCAAATGTTTGGAGTTCCAAAAGGTCAAGGCTGAGCATAGACACCCAACTGGGTTGTTGTAGCCATTACCTATCCCTGAGTGGAAGTGGGAAGTGGTGACAATGGACTTCATCACCAAACTTTCCAAAATAAGAATGAAACATGATTCGACCATGGTAGTGGTGGATAAGCTTACCAAAGCTTCCCATTTCATTCCAGTGAAGCTTACTCACAAGGAAACCAATGTTGTTGATATTTATATGAGGGAAATAACTTGATTGCATGGTATTCCAAAGAAAATTGTATCTAAAAGAGACCCAAAGTTTACCTCAAATTTCTAGAAAGGATTGTTTAACGGATTTGGAAAAAATCTAAATTTTAGCACAACTTATCATCCAAAATATGATGGGAAAACAAAGAGGGTGAACCAAGTGATTGAAGATATTTTGAGGATGTATGTGATGGGTAAACCATCAAAATGGGAACACTATATACACTTGGTAGAATTTTCTTACAACAATGGGTACCAAGCATCTCTGAAGATGAGCCCATTTGAGGCACTTTATGGAAGAAAGTGCAACACACCAGTAAGCTGGGAAAATCTAGTAGATAGAGAAGTAGTTAGGACATAGCTTCTCACGGAAATGGAAGAGCATATGTCAAAAATAAGGCAGAATTTAAAGACTACTCAAGACCGACATAAAAGTTATGCTGATAAGGGAAGAATTCGTAGTGAATTCTATGTAGATGATCATGTATTATTGAAAGTGAGGGCCAATAGAAGTTCCCTGCAGTTGGAACACTTTTCAAAGTTGGTAGCTCATTATTGTGGGCCATTTGAAATACTAGAGAGGATTTGGCCCACAACTTATATGCTTTCTTTACCTGCATCTATGAATATTCAGAATGTATTCCATGTATCATTTCCCAAGAAGTATATATCTGATGCTAATCATGTTATTGATTGGAATGTGATTCAGGTGGAGCAAGAAGGCGCTTTTCAAGTGCATCCAGTGTGAATACTGGACCGGAAGATCAAGCATCTCCAAAATCGAGCCATAGATCTTATAAAGGTCCAATGGACATGGTACGGTCCTGAGGATGCAACTTGGGAGCACGAAGATGCCATGCAAGAAGAATACTTGCATCTTTTTGAATATTTTTGAAAATATTGATGTAGTATGTCAACAAGATGCACTGAGGAAATTGCATAAATAAAGGGAGGGGATTGTAATACCCTAAGGCCGAGCCCTTTATAAATTGTAAACATGTTTTGTAGGCTGGCGAGCCAAGTGATTATAAGCTAGGAGGCTTATGTGATGATTAGGCCAGAGATCCTAGATGATAAAGGCCAGTGAGCCTATTTTTGTATATGTAAATACTCATATCATTAATTTAAATACATCGTTTCACATAGACCGACCATGATAAAAGAGAATGGGGGACTAAGCTCCACTAGGTAGGGAAATGGAGGGCTAATATACTTTGGAAAAAGGGCTAATATTGAGGGTTTAACCCCATGAGAATATCATATTATTATTTCCTAAAGACTAAGGTGAGGATAATTGTTTTAGCCTAAGTCTTATGGGAAGGGGAATGCTCCCAAGTGGAGAGAAGCGGGCTCTAGGAGAGCCATGTGTCAATCATGGTGCATGAAAATATATGTGGGGAACATAGTCTATTTTTCAATCTCTCCCTATTCACCAATGTACTCATGCACTGATCCATCCCCTCCATCATTGAACTCTGCAACATTCACACACCTCTACAACCTGCAACATTTTGGAGCTATCCCGTACTTTCCCTGTGAAGCATAATGCACCTATACTTTTCCTGAGCCCATACCATGCCTTAACGGATTGTTGTTTCTGCCAACACAGTTCCTTGAATGAGTGTGGCATGATGCCATCATCTGTTTTATACCCAAGCTTTGTTGTTTCTGTCACCTTTATTCGACTGACTTAGGAGATGGACTGAAGAAGTAAGTTGTCAGGCCTGTGGGTTTGAAGAGGCGGGTTGTTAGGCCCATGGACTGAAGAAGTAGGTTTTCAAGCTTGCAAGCAACTCTCTCCAGGTGAGAGAGGTTGTTGGGGAAGTGATATTACTAGAGGGATATCAACCACAACTATAGTGCTATGAGAATTCATGTATCGCTTGTTGCTAAATCCCTGGAAGGGAAGTGGGGCATCCAAAGGACTATTGAGCAGAGAAGGGGCACACTTCATGGGGTGATACAAGCATGTGAGGAACGAGAGGTTGTAAGATGTTAGTGTGAGTTGGCTCCTAGAATGGAATCCTTCCTTTTGACTATGCAACTTCCAGCTGTCTCAGCCTAGCCTAGGAATCCCTTTACCCAGGTGGAGTTTAGTCCCAGCTCAAGGGTGACCCACTACTAAGAGTGATAAGTAGTGTGGTCTAAGGATGGGAGGTTCATGGAAGTTCTACACGTAGTTGGTGGTCTTCCATAAAAATATAAGTACCATTTATTTGTTCAATTGCATGCTGTGTATTTGTACATGTTTTATATTTATGAGTTTAGCCTGTATATGTTGTACATATATGATTTACTATTATTTCCGCATTTATCTATATATTAGCATAATGAAATTGTCTATTAAGTTTTATTTGTATGATGTTCCGCATGAGTCTCTGAGTGGTATAGCCCAGTGGACTAAGGCTGGGGTGTACTACTAAATATGTATCAGAACTTAACAAGAATGATTCTATGAGGTAGCAAGGCCTGACCTGGGTGGCTGGGGATGTTACAATAATAGTTTGGGAATTTCCTTATGAATTTTGATACTTCACCTCAATGAGGACAGTCTCTTGTGTAATGATCTTCAACATATATGAGATAGGGAAATTTTGATTTATGATGTGGTTGATTTTCAATAGCAGGTGGTTGTGTTTGTGTTTTTGGGTTTTTTGTTTGATTTATTATTATTATTATTTTCCCCTCTAGATCATGGTGGTGAAGTAGATTGAACTGCATTCACTTCAGAGACTTTAGTTGGGGAGGAATTATATGGGACATAAGCCTGCAACATATTCATGGTATATACTTAATGATTTTTTCCTAGTCGACTGTGAGGCAGGTTGAGTTTTGACTGAACCAATAATGTCGTCAAAATGAGCGACATATGATTGTTTTGATGGATCGGCTGATATACATGGAGAATTTGGGATCAATTCATATAAAGTACCATATTGGTAATAAACCAAATCCATATATTAGGTGCAAGCAATATATTCCTCTTATGTAACTACGCCTCCCATTGCCACATAACGAGAAATAGGTGGTAACAAATATTTCGTGAACCATTCTGCCAACAACTGGTCTAGGATGGTAACTTTGATCAACCATCGACGTCATCTCCACTCATGAATATGATAAAAAATATGTATGAAGTTGGTATGATGAAGGGAGGTCAAAATTTTCATTCTGGGTTCATATCTAATTGACAGTTGAAAATGGTGAGGAAATCCATTGCAAGTGAATTAAAATCTTGAAAAGATCGACATTGTAATTCAATATACCATTTTGCTGTGGAGCTCGTAAGAGTACAATGGAAAATATGTAGTTGAATAGATTCATCCTTCAATGAGTTCGATGAACAACAAAGATGAAATGTCATGACATGGTTATTCAGATCTTTTCCAGGTTTACCATCAAAATTTGGGATATCCGATGGTAACTTGGTGGGAATTACTGGTCAGAAGGGAGAATGCGATATGGGATCATTTGTCAATATTGACAGGTTCAGGAGATATAAAATAGAAATAAAAGGTAACTATCGATTACTTTGAGGATAATACTAGTGAGGCATGGGAACACTAGTAGGACCATAAACCGGTTGTTGTGGGAAGTTGTATCTGGAGGGTACTCCCATATATGGTTGTTGAGCATTTTGTCCAACAAAGAAGGATTCATTTGTTGGGGAACTTGGGAAAAATATGAAGGGAAACCAATTTGACCCTGAGGAAGATAATTGGTTTGAACCTAAGGAGGATAAGCAGTGTAACCCTGAGGAGGATAAATAGTTTGACCCTGTGGAGGAAAATATGATTGAATCTTAGGACCCCAAGTGAGATTCAAGACACATGGGAATGGTTGTACAGAATATAGTCCTGAAGGGTTAGGATTTAAAGATCCTCCTTGTGGGGTTGGATTAAAATATCCTCCTTGAGGTGATGGATTAAAAGATCCTCCTTGAGGTGGTGGATTAAATGATCCTCCTAGAGGTCGTCCAAGGTTTGTTGTGGGTTTCTGACAAAAAGACATGAAACTTTCCCCCCCACCATAGGTTGGGTAATGATAGGTATTTTTCCGCTAACAAAGGATTTACATCCAGTAGGGATTTTTACAGTAATTGAGGATTTCCTCCCAGTAGGGATTTTTCCCCCAGTTTGGACTTTTTTTGCAACAAGGTTTTTCATTTTAAGATGGGAAGGTGTTCCAATAGGATTTTGTGGTGTGAATGAAGTTTCTTCTTGAAGATGCATTTTTGGTGTAACCATCATAGTTCTTTGTAAATTAATAGGAAGGAAAAGACCTGTATCATTCTATATTTGAATTGAAATGGTAGCAGTATTAAATGTTGGTCCTACAGGATGACCAAGGAAATGACTCGATGGTTCTGCATTTTCACTAGTAGTGACAGGTGTATGTGGAGGGGCCTAGAGTGGTCAATTCAAATTGATTTTTTCAAAAAGATAATGGCCTGATGGAGTTCTCCACATAGCAAGAACAATAGTTTGGATTGGAGATACCATTTTAGTAGTGCAGACAAGGGTTTTATACTCTTCATTTGTGTTGGGTTGCTTTGGTTCCATTTATACTTGTTCAAATGGCCTCGACGGTAATCTAGGTTAATCTTTAGGTATCATATTTCCTTAATAATCGAATTGGACAAGGAGTGGATCAAGAGGGTTGGTGAATGGTGGGTTTACAGGAGGGACACAACCTACCTGAACTATTACAATTGCTCCCTCAGGATGTTCAATCAAAGGAGTAGCAACACTCCCAGCATCATAATAGTTTTCTTCTTCAACAACTTCTTCACAAAAAGCGTCTTCAGGTGAATTAGGAGGTTAGGGTTCATATCCTTCCAAAGGAAACCCTTGCATCCTATGTGATTGAAGAAGACATTTTTCAGCCACAATACCAATCTTAAGGACAACTAGTGAGAACAAACAAGAATCACTAAAAATATAGAAAACCAACAAAAAAAACAATAACTTCTCACAATGGACTTACTAGTTGGTGATGAAATCGAACATCACATGAAAAAAGTGAGAAGGGGATAGGATTGAGTGGGTGGATCACTTACGTTCAATACCTTCTTAATGAACTTACGCCTTGGTGCAATTTCCCTCACGATCTATCTGCGGGTTACCGTCCAAGGATCCCAAGTTAGTTTGACCAACGTTTGACCTAGGTACATCAAAGACTACCCTTCGACGTCACCTTGTGTATATATCCTAAATATTATGGCCACTAAGGTTACCAACTCGCATTCAACCTCCAGGAAGGTACAATCGACAGTCATTTCTGAACAAATGGGAAGGATATCAAGTCCGAAATTATTCAAGAGAACTAAAGACAAGTGGAATGGTAAACTGTTGAGGACCCCAAATGGATTTAGGATTCATGAAGATCCAAGACCAATTGAAAACAATTAATTTTGAGAAAGAAACCCCAGTATACGATCGTTCCTCTACGATTGGTTAATCCTAGGAGGGGAAATCTTTGCTTCTCTCCCACACACGACCTTATGTTTAACCCCTATGTGAGAGGGGGATCTCGACTATGCTTATATAAAAATTGGATTTTCTCTCCCTATCGTAATATTCTATGTTTTTCTTTAATGATTTAGAGAGTTAACCTCAAAGATTATTCCAAAGCTCTATCCCTAGTCTATTATTGGTGTAAGAGTCTAAAAAGGTGAAGTTTTTAGATCAATTTTAATTAGTGCTTATTTTCATGATTGTTTGTTACTCAAGGGTGAATGATAGTGAAACTGATGATATTTTTGAGACTCAAATCCAAAAATAAAGAAAACAAAATGAGATGCA
Organism: Picea engelmannii; assembly: GCA_009831015.1. Classification (NCBI taxonomy): domain Eukaryota; kingdom Viridiplantae; phylum Streptophyta; class Pinopsida; order Pinales; family Pinaceae; genus Picea; species Picea engelmannii. The sequence goes on along the minus strand of ML779757.1, from coordinate 632,994 downwards.
ATTGTTCTTTTTCGATGAATTTCTATTTATGGGAAGGAGAGGGGTTTCTTTCTTATCACTAACAAACACTTAAATAATGCAATTCTTAATAAAATTTTGTTTCCAAACAAGAATCCATACATTTTCCAAATTATCAAAAGAAAATCTTTCAAGTTTCCAAGACCATTGCATATAAAGTTATGCAAATTGTCTTTATTTTACTTTTAGATGCAAGAAATGATGTGATTCTAATGCTTCTTTCTTTCAATAACAATGAAATAGTTAAAAACTAAAATGGAATAGAACAAGAAGCAAAATATTATCCAAACAAA
>ML779757.1:571901-620164 GCA_009831015.1 Picea engelmannii | reverse complement strand
AACATAATTGTTCACCCAAAAATTGAGTTGAAAATACAAATTCTAATAAAATAAGAAGAAATAAGTCTGATATGTTATTGAACCATAATGGTTCATAATTTCATTAACTTGTTGAGACAATTAGCCTGACAAAGTTCTATTGGCTGCACATTTTGCAGAATTAAAAACAAATAGATCAGATCAGAATACACACAGAGTGGAGAGAGATGGATGATACACAGGGGGATTATAGCTAGGAAGATGAGATCAGAGGAATGGATGTCCATTTGGGTATGGAAGGAACAAACTCCAATGGACATGGAGAAGGAAAGGCTGATAACATGAATATGGTAGAGACCATTAGAAATTTGCAGAAAGATGTCCAAAGTCATAAATATGATAATGAAAGGATTATTAAATCCAAGGAGAAAGAGGAGGAATTCAACATGAATTTAATGCAGATCCTAGACATAATTGAAAGGAAATTGGATAAGGAGAATGGCTCAAGCAAATCAGGAAGCCATAGGTATCCTCAAGAGAAAGAAAGAACAAGGGGTGTTAGCAAACATCACCATCACTCCCAAAGTAATTCCAATAGGAGAGAACACAACATCTCAAGTCCATCCTATGTCAGAAATCATCATAAGAGGTCTCGGGTGGATGAACTACGAGGAGAAATGAACAAGATCAAACCTCCTTCTTTTGATGGTGAGCACAAGAAGTATGAATATGACAAGGCATGAATTTTAGGCTTGAGAAAATATTTCCAATTACATAATTATTCCTCTCATGCAAAAGGAATAATTTCTATCTATCAACTTAAGGGAAAGGCATCCATGTGGTGGGATCATCTTGTTAAGGTACAACACATCAAAGAGAAAAATGTTATTTGGAAGTAATTCAATAAGTATTTTGAAAAGAAATACTTGACTAAGAGATATTATGACAAGAAATTGAAGGAGTCATTTGAACTCAAGCTATGGAGTATGACGATTGATGAATATGAAAGAAGGTTTTTATAACTGTTAAAGTATGTCTCCTTCATCAAGAATGAGACAATTAAGATTCATAGCTATTTGAGTGGGCTTCCATCTTTTATCAGTGATAAGATTCAATATGATGATCCTAAAATTTTGGAGGAGACTATAAAGAGAGACAAATTCCTATATGATAAGCATAAAGGAAAGATGACTTTTCAAAAATCTTGGGAAGACAAGAAGAAATTCAATATGGGATAGAGGAACAAGGGGAACAAGCCACCATTCTTCAGAAACAGTCCTCAAGGAAAACCATCTTCTAGAGAGGCCAGAGTGATTGAGATAGGTGGGAAAAGGTCAAGGCAGATGTAAAGGAGACCATATGTATAGAGATTGTCCACAAAAAAGTGACAAGGTGAGAGCTTTCCACAATATGCATCAAGATGAAACAATGGAAGACATGGGCAGAAATGTACCAAGGATCTATGCAGCCCTGGATAACAATCAAGTAAAGTTTCAATCACACATGATTGAAGTGGAAGGTATGATCAACAACCATGCCTTTACTATTTCTAGTCATCGTTATATAGATCCTAAGGTTGTGGAGAGGTTTTATTTTCCAAGAATCAAGCATGGGAAATCTTGGTTGGTGCAGCTGGCTACCAGATCCAAGATAAAATTTAATGAAATGGTTAAGTCATGTCTAGTGGGCATGAATGGGATGAGCACCAAGGAAGATTTGAACATCTTTCTTTTAGGTTCCTATGAATGTCTAATTGGTATGGATTGGTTGGACCAACACAATGTTGTCTTAGACTGTCATAAAAATGCATTTTCTTTCTTGGATAAGGAAGAGAATCTAAGGACAATCCAAGGAATTACTAGGACAACGGTTGTTCGAGAAATATTAGCAATGCAGTTGAAGAAATGTTTCAGAAAAAGGTTTCCAAATATTTGCATCTCATATGGAATAAGCACCTAAGGATAGGGTGTCAAATATTGGAGATTATGTAGTCCTAAAAGAGTTTGAGGATGTGTTTAAATAAATATTAGGATTACGTCATAAAAGAGATATTAATTTCTCTATAAATCTGATGCCTGGAACAACTTTAGTATCCAAGACTCCTTATAGGACGAGTACATCAGAACTGAAGGGGTTGCAAATGCAGCTTGAATATCTTCTGAAAAAGGGGTACATATGCCCAAGTGTGTCACCTTGGGGTGCCCCAGTTTTATTTCTGAAGAAGATGGATGGTACATTGAGACTGTGTATTGAATTTAGACAATTGAACAAAGTAACTATAAAGAACAAGTATCCTTTGTCTAGGATCGATGATCTCTTTGATCAGTTGAAGGATGGAAAAGCATTCTCAATGATTGATATTAGGTCTGGTTATCACCAGGTAATAATCAGAGATGAATACATCAACAAGACATCCTTCAGGAAAATGTATGATCATTATGAGTTCACAGTGGTGCGATTTGGGTTATCAAATGCACCAACTTTTTTCATGTGTTTAATGAATGGTGTTTTCTGAGAATACCTAGACAAGTTTTTCATTATCTTTTTGGATGAAATTCTTATGTATTCCAAGTTGGAAGAAGAGCATGAAAAACACTTGACTATGGTATTACAAGTGTTAAGAGAGCATCATTTGTATGCAAAATTGAGCAAGTTCTCATTTTATCAGAACCAAATTCATTATTTGGGGCATATCATATTTGAGGAAGGGATAACAGTGGACCTGAAAAAGTTTGAGGCCATTAGAGGGTGGTCAACACCTAAGAATGTGACAACATTCAGATCATTCATGGGTCTCACTGGCTACTACAAAATATTTATTGTGGGATTCTCAAATATTTTTCACCCAATTACTTCCTTGCAAAAGAAGGGAGTGAAGTTTCAATGGACAACAGAGTGTGAAAAGATATTCCATGATTTGAAGCAATTGTTAAGAAGTGCTCCAATTCTAAGGATTTCTGATCTGAATGAAGATTTCATGGTATGCACATATGCATGCAAATGAGGACTTGGTGGAGTCCTTTGTCAGAAGGGGTATGTCATATGTTGCGAATCAATAAATTTGAAGGAGGATGAAAGGAATTATGCCACTCATGATTTGGATTTGGAAGCCATAATGCATTCCTTGAAGAAGTGGAGACACTACCTCATGGGAAAAAGGTTTGAGCTATGGACAAACCATAATGGTCTGAAATATTTATTTGATCATCTAACTTTAAATGCCAGGCATAGCAGATGGTTGGAATTTCTTAGTGATTATGACTTTGATATAAATCATATCAAAGGGAAAGAGAACAAGGTGGCTGATGCACTCAGTAGGAGAGTGCATGAGTTGCATGTTACATCCATCAACATGTATCGATCTGATTTGAAGGATAGAGTCTTGGAAGTTGCAAAATTAGATTTGCAATATAAGGAATTAATAACAAAATTACAACAAGGTAATTTTGTAGTAGAAGGTTGAAGATTACAAGTTGGGGATTGATGAACTTATCATGTACATAAACAAAATTTATGTACCCAATTCCTAATAATTGAGAAGTTTGATTTTGAAAGAAATGCATAATGTACCCTATGTTGGACACCCAGGATATTAGAAAAAAATTGCAACAATCAAGAGCTAATATTATTGGCAAGGCATGAAGAAATAAATTATTGAATACTTAGCCAAATGTTTGGAGTTCCAAAAGGTCAAGGCTGAGCATAGACACCCAACTGGGTTGTTGTAGCCATTACCTATCCCTGAGTGGAAGTGGGAAGTGGTGACAATGGACTTCATCACCAAACTTTCCAAAATAAGAATGAAACATGATTCGACCATGGTAGTGGTGGATAAGCTTACCAAAGCTTCCCATTTCATTCCAGTGAAGCTTACTCACAAGGAAACCAATGTTGTTGATATTTATATGAGGGAAATAACTTGATTGCATGGTATTCCAAAGAAAATTGTATCTAAAAGAGACCCAAAGTTTACCTCAAATTTCTAGAAAGGATTGTTTAACGGATTTGGAAAAAATCTAAATTTTAGCACAACTTATCATCCAAAATATGATGGGAAAACAAAGAGGGTGAACCAAGTGATTGAAGATATTTTGAGGATGTATGTGATGGGTAAACCATCAAAATGGGAACACTATATACACTTGGTAGAATTTTCTTACAACAATGGGTACCAAGCATCTCTGAAGATGAGCCCATTTGAGGCACTTTATGGAAGAAAGTGCAACACACCAGTAAGCTGGGAAAATCTAGTAGATAGAGAAGTAGTTAGGACATAGCTTCTCACGGAAATGGAAGAGCATATGTCAAAAATAAGGCAGAATTTAAAGACTACTCAAGACCGACATAAAAGTTATGCTGATAAGGGAAGAATTCGTAGTGAATTCTATGTAGATGATCATGTATTATTGAAAGTGAGGGCCAATAGAAGTTCCCTGCAGTTGGAACACTTTTCAAAGTTGGTAGCTCATTATTGTGGGCCATTTGAAATACTAGAGAGGATTTGGCCCACAACTTATATGCTTTCTTTACCTGCATCTATGAATATTCAGAATGTATTCCATGTATCATTTCCCAAGAAGTATATATCTGATGCTAATCATGTTATTGATTGGAATGTGATTCAGGTGGAGCAAGAAGGCGCTTTTCAAGTGCATCCAGTGTGAATACTGGACCGGAAGATCAAGCATCTCCAAAATCGAGCCATAGATCTTATAAAGGTCCAATGGACATGGTACGGTCCTGAGGATGCAACTTGGGAGCACGAAGATGCCATGCAAGAAGAATACTTGCATCTTTTTGAATATTTTTGAAAATATTGATGTAGTATGTCAACAAGATGCACTGAGGAAATTGCATAAATAAAGGGAGGGGATTGTAATACCCTAAGGCCGAGCCCTTTATAAATTGTAAACATGTTTTGTAGGCTGGCGAGCCAAGTGATTATAAGCTAGGAGGCTTATGTGATGATTAGGCCAGAGATCCTAGATGATAAAGGCCAGTGAGCCTATTTTTGTATATGTAAATACTCATATCATTAATTTAAATACATCGTTTCACATAGACCGACCATGATAAAAGAGAATGGGGGACTAAGCTCCACTAGGTAGGGAAATGGAGGGCTAATATACTTTGGAAAAAGGGCTAATATTGAGGGTTTAACCCCATGAGAATATCATATTATTATTTCCTAAAGACTAAGGTGAGGATAATTGTTTTAGCCTAAGTCTTATGGGAAGGGGAATGCTCCCAAGTGGAGAGAAGCGGGCTCTAGGAGAGCCATGTGTCAATCATGGTGCATGAAAATATATGTGGGGAACATAGTCTATTTTTCAATCTCTCCCTATTCACCAATGTACTCATGCACTGATCCATCCCCTCCATCATTGAACTCTGCAACATTCACACACCTCTACAACCTGCAACATTTTGGAGCTATCCCGTACTTTCCCTGTGAAGCATAATGCACCTATACTTTTCCTGAGCCCATACCATGCCTTAACGGATTGTTGTTTCTGCCAACACAGTTCCTTGAATGAGTGTGGCATGATGCCATCATCTGTTTTATACCCAAGCTTTGTTGTTTCTGTCACCTTTATTCGACTGACTTAGGAGATGGACTGAAGAAGTAAGTTGTCAGGCCTGTGGGTTTGAAGAGGCGGGTTGTTAGGCCCATGGACTGAAGAAGTAGGTTTTCAAGCTTGCAAGCAACTCTCTCCAGGTGAGAGAGGTTGTTGGGGAAGTGATATTACTAGAGGGATATCAACCACAACTATAGTGCTATGAGAATTCATGTATCGCTTGTTGCTAAATCCCTGGAAGGGAAGTGGGGCATCCAAAGGACTATTGAGCAGAGAAGGGGCACACTTCATGGGGTGATACAAGCATGTGAGGAACGAGAGGTTGTAAGATGTTAGTGTGAGTTGGCTCCTAGAATGGAATCCTTCCTTTTGACTATGCAACTTCCAGCTGTCTCAGCCTAGCCTAGGAATCCCTTTACCCAGGTGGAGTTTAGTCCCAGCTCAAGGGTGACCCACTACTAAGAGTGATAAGTAGTGTGGTCTAAGGATGGGAGGTTCATGGAAGTTCTACACGTAGTTGGTGGTCTTCCATAAAAATATAAGTACCATTTATTTGTTCAATTGCATGCTGTGTATTTGTACATGTTTTATATTTATGAGTTTAGCCTGTATATGTTGTACATATATGATTTACTATTATTTCCGCATTTATCTATATATTAGCATAATGAAATTGTCTATTAAGTTTTATTTGTATGATGTTCCGCATGAGTCTCTGAGTGGTATAGCCCAGTGGACTAAGGCTGGGGTGTACTACTAAATATGTATCAGAACTTAACAAGAATGATTCTATGAGGTAGCAAGGCCTGACCTGGGTGGCTGGGGATGTTACAATAATAGTTTGGGAATTTCCTTATGAATTTTGATACTTCACCTCAATGAGGACAGTCTCTTGTGTAATGATCTTCAACATATATGAGATAGGGAAATTTTGATTTATGATGTGGTTGATTTTCAATAGCAGGTGGTTGTGTTTGTGTTTTTGGGTTTTTTGTTTGATTTATTATTATTATTATTTTCCCCTCTAGATCATGGTGGTGAAGTAGATTGAACTGCATTCACTTCAGAGACTTTAGTTGGGGAGGAATTATATGGGACATAAGCCTGCAACATATTCATGGTATATACTTAATGATTTTTTCCTAGTCGACTGTGAGGCAGGTTGAGTTTTGACTGAACCAATAATGTCGTCAAAATGAGCGACATATGATTGTTTTGATGGATCGGCTGATATACATGGAGAATTTGGGATCAATTCATATAAAGTACCATATTGGTAATAAACCAAATCCATATATTAGGTGCAAGCAATATATTCCTCTTATGTAACTACGCCTCCCATTGCCACATAACGAGAAATAGGTGGTAACAAATATTTCGTGAACCATTCTGCCAACAACTGGTCTAGGATGGTAACTTTGATCAACCATCGACGTCATCTCCACTCATGAATATGATAAAAAATATGTATGAAGTTGGTATGATGAAGGGAGGTCAAAATTTTCATTCTGGGTTCATATCTAATTGACAGTTGAAAATGGTGAGGAAATCCATTGCAAGTGAATTAAAATCTTGAAAAGATCGACATTGTAATTCAATATACCATTTTGCTGTGGAGCTCGTAAGAGTACAATGGAAAATATGTAGTTGAATAGATTCATCCTTCAATGAGTTCGATGAACAACAAAGATGAAATGTCATGACATGGTTATTCAGATCTTTTCCAGGTTTACCATCAAAATTTGGGATATCCGATGGTAACTTGGTGGGAATTACTGGTCAGAAGGGAGAATGCGATATGGGATCATTTGTCAATATTGACAGGTTCAGGAGATATAAAATAGAAATAAAAGGTAACTATCGATTACTTTGAGGATAATACTAGTGAGGCATGGGAACACTAGTAGGACCATAAACCGGTTGTTGTGGGAAGTTGTATCTGGAGGGTACTCCCATATATGGTTGTTGAGCATTTTGTCCAACAAAGAAGGATTCATTTGTTGGGGAACTTGGGAAAAATATGAAGGGAAACCAATTTGACCCTGAGGAAGATAATTGGTTTGAACCTAAGGAGGATAAGCAGTGTAACCCTGAGGAGGATAAATAGTTTGACCCTGTGGAGGAAAATATGATTGAATCTTAGGACCCCAAGTGAGATTCAAGACACATGGGAATGGTTGTACAGAATATAGTCCTGAAGGGTTAGGATTTAAAGATCCTCCTTGTGGGGTTGGATTAAAATATCCTCCTTGAGGTGATGGATTAAAAGATCCTCCTTGAGGTGGTGGATTAAATGATCCTCCTAGAGGTCGTCCAAGGTTTGTTGTGGGTTTCTGACAAAAAGACATGAAACTTTCCCCCCCACCATAGGTTGGGTAATGATAGGTATTTTTCCGCTAACAAAGGATTTACATCCAGTAGGGATTTTTACAGTAATTGAGGATTTCCTCCCAGTAGGGATTTTTCCCCCAGTTTGGACTTTTTTTGCAACAAGGTTTTTCATTTTAAGATGGGAAGGTGTTCCAATAGGATTTTGTGGTGTGAATGAAGTTTCTTCTTGAAGATGCATTTTTGGTGTAACCATCATAGTTCTTTGTAAATTAATAGGAAGGAAAAGACCTGTATCATTCTATATTTGAATTGAAATGGTAGCAGTATTAAATGTTGGTCCTACAGGATGACCAAGGAAATGACTCGATGGTTCTGCATTTTCACTAGTAGTGACAGGTGTATGTGGAGGGGCCTAGAGTGGTCAATTCAAATTGATTTTTTCAAAAAGATAATGGCCTGATGGAGTTCTCCACATAGCAAGAACAATAGTTTGGATTGGAGATACCATTTTAGTAGTGCAGACAAGGGTTTTATACTCTTCATTTGTGTTGGGTTGCTTTGGTTCCATTTATACTTGTTCAAATGGCCTCGACGGTAATCTAGGTTAATCTTTAGGTATCATATTTCCTTAATAATCGAATTGGACAAGGAGTGGATCAAGAGGGTTGGTGAATGGTGGGTTTACAGGAGGGACACAACCTACCTGAACTATTACAATTGCTCCCTCAGGATGTTCAATCAAAGGAGTAGCAACACTCCCAGCATCATAATAGTTTTCTTCTTCAACAACTTCTTCACAAAAAGCGTCTTCAGGTGAATTAGGAGGTTAGGGTTCATATCCTTCCAAAGGAAACCCTTGCATCCTATGTGATTGAAGAAGACATTTTTCAGCCACAATACCAATCTTAAGGACAACTAGTGAGAACAAACAAGAATCACTAAAAATATAGAAAACCAACAAAAAAAACAATAACTTCTCACAATGGACTTACTAGTTGGTGATGAAATCGAACATCACATGAAAAAAGTGAGAAGGGGATAGGATTGAGTGGGTGGATCACTTACGTTCAATACCTTCTTAATGAACTTACGCCTTGGTGCAATTTCCCTCACGATCTATCTGCGGGTTACCGTCCAAGGATCCCAAGTTAGTTTGACCAACGTTTGACCTAGGTACATCAAAGACTACCCTTCGACGTCACCTTGTGTATATATCCTAAATATTATGGCCACTAAGGTTACCAACTCGCATTCAACCTCCAGGAAGGTACAATCGACAGTCATTTCTGAACAAATGGGAAGGATATCAAGTCCGAAATTATTCAAGAGAACTAAAGACAAGTGGAATGGTAAACTGTTGAGGACCCCAAATGGATTTAGGATTCATGAAGATCCAAGACCAATTGAAAACAATTAATTTTGAGAAAGAAACCCCAGTATACGATCGTTCCTCTACGATTGGTTAATCCTAGGAGGGGAAATCTTTGCTTCTCTCCCACACACGACCTTATGTTTAACCCCTATGTGAGAGGGGGATCTCGACTATGCTTATATAAAAATTGGATTTTCTCTCCCTATCGTAATATTCTATGTTTTTCTTTAATGATTTAGAGAGTTAACCTCAAAGATTATTCCAAAGCTCTATCCCTAGTCTATTATTGGTGTAAGAGTCTAAAAAGGTGAAGTTTTTAGATCAATTTTAATTAGTGCTTATTTTCATGATTGTTTGTTACTCAAGGGTGAATGATAGTGAAACTGATGATATTTTTGAGACTCAAATCCAAAAATAAAGAAAACAAAATGAGATGCAATTGTTCTTTTTCGATGAATTTCTATTTATGGGAAGGAGAGGGGTTTCTTTCTTATCACTAACAAACACTTAAATAATGCAATTCTTAATAAAATTTTGTTTCCAAACAAGAATCCATACATTTTCCAAATTATCAAAAGAAAATCTTTCAAGTTTCCAAGACCATTGCATATAAAGTTATGCAAATTGTCTTTATTTTACTTTTAGATGCAAGAAATGATGTGATTCTAATGCTTCTTTCTTTCAATAACAATGAAATAGTTAAAAACTAAAATGGAATAGAACAAGAAGCAAAATATTATCCAAACAAATATACTCACAAAAGAAATGAAAGAAAATCAAACTTACTCAAAATGAGATCTGAAGTAGACAAGAAATCAACAAAATCACGCTTAACAATATTTGAAAAATGAGCAGCAAGAAACAATATCAAAGCTAGGTTGTGGTAAGAAATCGATTTTAAATTCATTCAATCGAAGAAAGACTGATAAGAAACTCAATGACCAAAAAACCCTTGCAGAATCTCCTAATCAATTATATAAGTGATGATCTTGTGAAACAAGGACTAAACCAATGAAAGGTAAAAAAAATCAATATCACAATCTTGAAGGAGTTTGCAAGCTCAACAAAGATGAATAACAGTTCCTTGAATTAAACAAAGAAAAAAACAACTTGAGGACTCCTGAGTTAAAAACTTTGATCAACAGATTGAGCAGAACTTGGAAAAACCTTAAGATTATCAAAAAAAGGAGAGGGTGATGCTCTAGTCTTCAGGGAGACAAAGTACTGTGGCACTCCCTATATGGCTCTAGGGGAGTGTCATTCTGACAGTGGCACTCTAGTGCTCACTACAAAGGAAGGCCAATTCTGGAAAAGTTAAAAAAAAGTGATGAAAAGGATACAAACTCAGAGAGATCCAACAAATGACTCTGTAAAGGATAATAATCATAAGAACATTATTTATTATGAAACTTTAACATCAAGCCTCACAAATTAATTTCATTATATATATATATACTTTAACTAAGCCTCACAAATTTTTATTAGTTAAAGTGTATATATATATATATATATATATATATATATATAATTCAGAGATGCATTCTAATCATCAACGATTTAGTAGGATTATATTTAGATATAAATACAACAGGTTTAAGAATTGCCTACAGAATCCCAATTATCATAGATCATAACAAATGCACAAGTTTGATATATATATATAAGACGTATGGGAAAAATTACGACTTTCACCGAACTGATAAGTTGTCCAATCATGGAACTCAATTAGAAATTACAAGATAGATAGAAAATTTTGAACGAATACACTCTAACACATTAGATAGGTGAATAAACGTTCAATTAAAACCAGGAATGAAATTGTTGTGATTATAAATATTAACACCCTCAATTTCATTACTACGCGTGAAATGTTTTTTAAAACATCTTAACATTTACAAGTAAGTAATTCGATCACTCTGGAATAAGATATGTAAAAATACAGTTCAATTTATTTTTAGAAATGATTTTCGAAACTGGTATTCAATTGAATATCCATTAATTTAAACAACGAAATAAACATTCACTTGTTTACATACAATCAAAATTTAATTGAAATACCAATAAAATCCATAACAAATTTGGTTCACATAAAACACATATATATATCCGTCAAAGAGATAACTCCTTTGGTAATTTCTAATTTACATTTGATCACTATGAATTCTATTACAATAAATCAACAATTGAATTTCAAATACCGTAACCCGAAGAAATTGAAGACTCATGTTGATCGACGTATTGAAAAATGCTCTTCTCCTTCACTTTCTAATCAAGAGACTTCACTGGTACCTCCCAACCAAATCTAGGGTTACTCTTCTTCCCCCCTTAGCCCCTCGAGATGAAAATGAGCCACACAAAATAACCAGAATTAATATCACCAAAACTTTCCTCACAAGGGAGAGCTTCCACTCCTTTAAATCTTTGGAACCCAACTCTCACAAGTAAAACTTAGTCCATAAACATTTTGGTGGCATATTAGTACTAAGAAGGGTGACCTCCCCTCTCCCTTTCTCTCATTTATTTTATAAAAAAATCCCCAACGACACATGTCCTCATGCACAAATAATTTAATTTTTAATAATTTAATTAGAAGATTATTCGCCCACTACATGTGTCACATTCTCTCCAAGTTTCACATGCAATTTCCCTTTTTATTTTATTTATTTTGGCATTTTCTCTTACATTCCCTAATGTGTTCCTATTTTTTCTCTTAATTGTCCCTTAGTTCACCAATCCCTCATTTAATTTGCATTCCCTAACTAGATATTAGTTTGATTTGGATTAGGAGTCTTCTTTTAGTTAGGATTAGTGGTAGATTGACTCAAGATTGTCTTCTATGTGGAAAACCTATTCTCTCTTGTTTTATTTTCTTTTTATTTAATTCTTTTTTTTTATTATTTTCATGCACATTGTGCATCTATTTAACTTTTGATTCTCATTCCCTCTTTTCTTAGAGTTTGATTATATCTCTAATCCCTTAACTTGTTTAATAATTTGTTTAGTCCATTATTTAGACTTAGGCTTAGATTGAGGCTTAGACTCTTGTTAGGTTTCTTAGTTTGTAATCTAATAATTAATTAAATAATCTTCTCTAACACGGTCTAAACATTTTATTATGTTTTCTAGGCCATCTGTATTTTATTGACTCACAATTTAATTACATGAATGTTACGAGGGAAAAACTCTATATGGCTAGGATAAACCAAAACAGACGGAAATAACTGCAGAAATCAACTTTATCCCAAAAACATGCTATATAAATCAATATGCAAGTGAGATAGGAAAGAGACCTACCTCGTCTAGATGTTCAATGAAGTCCACCGTTGAGCACTTTGACCCAAAGCTACACACCTACAACTAGTTCTCAACAACCAAACAAAGTAAGCATATGGTGATAATATAAAAGGTTAACACATTAGATAGAATAATCCATTAATATACATAACAAATATGCCCATGGATAATAATTCAAATATTTGAAAGATATAAATTGGACGGGAAATGAGTATTTCTATTAACAAATGATCAACATAAGTGAAAATATTACAAACTTCTATGTCGACACGATTCAGAACCGAGAAACTAAGTTCCTTTCAGCTGGGCCTCCACCGCTTCAATTCTCCAACAAAGGCACGCTCATAGAAGAGAGACAATGGGGTTCTCAATCAATAAGGGAAGATGTTGGGGGTTGAACACTGTGTTCAGACTTAAAGGATAAAGGGATGCAGACTCAATATGAAGTAAATAATTTCTCCAAAGTAACTTTGCTCTCAAAGTTGAATTCTTTCTCCCTTTTTTCCATAGCTCGGAATTGACCCATTTATAGCCTTCAAATGGAACTAAAGGGCCGAGTCAGAACATTTCTAGTATATGGAAGGCCAAGGATCAGAGATCTCCTGTTGTGACATGGAAACCCGACATTAATTTTCATTTTTTGGCACAAATTCTGATGTACACAGGTTGTAGTGGAGAAGCCTGTGTATATGCATGCCGCATAGTAGGCAAGGTGTGTACATGTGGAAAAATATGTATTTTTAGCTCTGGAATTTACAAACGGAGATGATAAGTCTACATGGGGGAATGGAGAAAAGCCTTCTGTGCAAGATTGCATAGGGTGTGGAAAATATTGCTATAATAGATTCCCCCTATTGTGTGAGGTTAGAGGAGTATTTTTGATGGCCGAAATACAATATAAACAACCTAGAAGTGGAGTGATCGGGAACTAGATGCAAGAACTAGTTTCTCATTACATTCTGCACTGACTTTGCATACATGGTTGCCTATAGAATTACACTGCAGATAGGCCCAATAGGCAAATACAAATGCGGTTACATGCCAAAATACGTCATAGTCACGAACAAGGCCCAATAGAACTAGTCTCAAAACCAATATGAAGATATCTGTATACAATAGAGTACAATTTGACCTCCCATGATCACTGAAGTCATATAGGTACTAGTCCAATGAAAACGAAGAAACAACTCAGGAAAGTTGCGGCCGCATAGTGATGTCTTCAAGTCTTCTATACAATCTGCCAAGGGTGCAAGTCTACATCATGTGAATAAAGGAGTTGAGGTTAAACATAATGAGACATCTTTTGATTACCGGTCATTGAGGTATACTATTAACAAATGTGAGACAACCTACCAATAATCAAAGTGGGTATCAAGGAACCTAGTACATTCTTACAAGTGTGAATAAAGGAGTTGGTGTCGAACACTTGAAGAATCCATCGATTAGGAGACATTGATGTATTCCCAACTCTTGATGGTGAGAGAACTTGCCACTGATGACTGCAAGACTCAAGGTACTCATAAGACTGTAAGTCCTGTTTCCAGAATATATGAGTTGAAGTCAATGGAAGGAGACCTAATGAAAGGAGAGCATTAAGGCATCTCTCATCAGTCAGCATGAGGTACAAAGTAGGAGCTTCATGATTTGGTGGAAATCGAATGAAGAACATGTTCATGAACCCATGACCATGTGCATCTTTCGCGTGTGCCAAGTGCAAGCGACACACAAAAGAGAGCCTCTGAATAGAAACCAATGATGAAAACTGTTGATGAAGACGATGAAACCACCAATAAGTCTAATGGCATCCAAGACACTGCACAAATCCCAATGTGTGAATATATGTCTTGCCGTCGAACACAAGAGAAACCACCTAGTCAACGACCAATGATGAAATGTCGACTACTGGGTTCAAGGTTACCTACGAATGATGAAAGTAGGACCAAGGTGCATGATAAGACTACAATATCATGTGACTCTGAGACAAACTGAGGGTATGGACGACATACAAAGTCAAGATTTTTGAGAAGTGGCTGACATAGGTTGATAAAATTCCTTTGAACAAGAGCATGAGACATACGATAGACTTGGACAACATAGACTTAATGATGAAACCATGAGATGCATGAGGCACCAATGGTATTCTCCATAGGAACTAGAAGAGTAACCAGTCGATAGAGGATACTCTCGTAACGAGCTCAACTTCCTAAGGCCATGCTAAACCCAAAATTATGGTGAAAAATGGACTCAATAACTTTGTGCTCTGTTCAAATGCGACACGATTATTGCCAATATAAGATAATACTCCCTTCCCGCCCATATTTTTTTGATTTTTCATAGAAAAATGAATTCTATGATCCATAGGAAGAAACGAGTGTCGTAAGTAAGAAAAACTAGTTCCAACAGTGGAACATACATATGCTCAATGCAAGGAGATGCATGTGGGATATGGACACTCAGGGGAATGTTCCCTCCTGGGTATAGGGTGTCAAATTGCGAAGGATAAAATGAGGCTTTGCTTGGTTGAGGATGCAAAAACTACTGAGGCAAACAATTTATAACGCAAATCAAGAACCGACTAAATGATCAATACTGCAAGCAAGGGCCTGAGATGCAACCACAATTTAATGCCAAAAAATGTCCTTTTTTATGACTTTTAGTCTACTTGGTGTGAAAAAGAGATAAAATTGTGCCAAATAGATGTCCTTTCAAATCCAATTTACGAGTGTGGAAGGGACAAGTTCACTTGGCAATTTTTTCACCTTTTTGAAAATGAGTCAGAAAAGAGATTAACTAAGACTCGCGACCTTTCAAGTCCAATTTAACGAGTGTGAATGGGACAAATCACTCGACAATCTTTTCACTTTTTAGACGAGTCAGAAAAGAGCTTAATCCAGACTCGTTTGGGAGCTTCTTGGCGACAAGTCATGGGGGAGGCCAAGGCTCCCATGCTGGACTTCTGTGGAATGTCAGTATCTTACAAATAAATGACATAAGCATGGGAAAACCCAAATCTCTCCAAGTCGAGGAGGATAAAGCGCTAGTGAAGGAAATCGTCTTTGTGATATAATAGATAATTTCTCTTACATGAAAATACATAGGAGGGGGCATTGGATAACCTACAAGATCGTCCCAATCAAAGGGGATCTCATCAATACTTGGAGGGAGAGAACTCTGGGAGAGAAAAACTCTCTCTTGTGCAGAACGTGTAGGATCAAGAATGTTGACAACATGGTTGAAAGATGCATCACCCTCCACAAGGGGGGTAGGATTGACTAGAGACTACACAGGTACTTCCACTTCTTCAATCCTAGGTTGAAAAGGACTCATGAAAACAGGGATAGGGGAAAAATCACCCTCGAGAACGGGGGTGTTTTCAAGAGAATATTGCAGTGGAATTACTGCCGTGACAATCAAAGGACAAATAGGGTGTGGGGAAACCACAAACACCTCAGAATTGGAAGGGCCCTTAGGTGAGCCCCATTCTTTTGGTATTCCAACAATAGATGGACACAAACAAGTAAGGTTATCTCCTTCGCAAGTCCTGCAAAGGAATTTAGGCTTACGTCTGAGGCATCTAGGCTTCTGGATGCCCATACATCATTCACAACTACTGGTGACATGCTCTCAACGTGACTGACAGAGGTGAGAGATTCATCTCCTACATGATGTAAATATGTTGGATATGTGATATTGATATGACTTGTGGCGACTAGAGTGATGCCCCCAACATGGATAGTACCGGTTGGGTGCAGGTTGTCAACATGACTTGCAGAGGTTGGTGATCTGTCTCCAACATGACTCGAAAAGGTTGGTGAGGGAGCCCCAGTATGACTAACAGTGATTGGGATAGTGGTGAGCTGCGACATTTGATACCAAGGTCTAGGGAAATATTGGCTTTGAAACATTGCAGGCCAAGAAGGGTCCTGGTTTACCCCATGTTCCTATCCGAAAATATAGTATCCTCCACCGAATTGGTCTGAATAGGCTTGTACGGGCATCATCACTGAAGTCTGCGAAGATACAAAGGTATGATAAGGGTTATTCAAGTGAGGATATATGTTTCCCCCTTGTGAAGGGGTTCCATAAAGAGGGTAGCCTGAACCATAAAACTGATTCTCCCCGTATGAAATACACGGGGATACATGAGGATCGATCATGGGAACAATGTTCAAAGGAATCGACATGACAGACAAAGAATACATGGATGGGGTGTAATAAGTAGAATAAGAAACCATTTGAGTATTGGCTCCTGCAGGAGCATAGCTAGGACTAGATCCATAAGAGGGGAGGTTTCATCCTCCTATAGTGAAAGTTGGTTGAGGGACATGACTCATATCAAACGAATGTGTAGGAAGTGGGGCCATGGGGCCCCCATATCCAATGCTAGTATTTGTATACATGGGCCAGGGAGAGGATGGAAAGGTTGAAGGAATATCAATAGGAAAATGACTAGAGACCTAAGGCATGGATTGAGTGTCATAGTTTTGCATAGCATTATTAAAAGCCGAATGATTCTACCCCATGAAATGAGTGAACATCATGGGATGGGCAGCAGTAAACAGGGGAGCCAAATGAACTGTAAGGTAGCTAGAGAGGTAGTGGGGGGTGGCCAGAGGGCCCAAATGTAAGGTATCTAGAGAGGTAGTGGAGGGGCTCAGAGGGCCCATAATGATGATAGTGGAGACCATTCAATGTAAGGTGGACTAGGTCCACTATATAATTAAATAAGGCCCACTATGGTAATTAGTTATAATAAATGGGTAATTAGACATAATAAATGTAAGATGACTTCTTAGAAGGTTCCACTTCTAGAAGATTCCTCCTCTAGAATGTTCTTAGGTGATGGTAGCACTATATAAAGGGGTTTAAGAAATGTAATGAGACATGAAGAAAAATATTGTATTTGGAGCAATATCTCAATAGGAGAATGCCCCCTTGAAGGGGCAAGTGAACAAGAGAGGATCCCTTCCATAATAGGATCCATTGTATGGTGTTGCCCTACCTCAAGGGTTTGATATAATAAAGTTGTGTTTTTATATATTGTTCTTCTATATATATTGTGGTGCTTTTGTATTCAGTTTTTGGTTCTTAATAAGTGGTATCAAAGCACTTTCCTTGGGCAGACATTGTGGACAAATATATTTTATTTTTGCAGATTTTTTTTTCGGAGAAAAAAAAAGAGGGCCGCGACATTCTCAAAGTTTTTGGTATATTTATATGAAAATATTGTAGAAAATGGTTTTATATATGATTTCCTCTCAGAAAAAAACCCAATTTGAAAAAACAAATCATCCGAAACGGAGTCCGAGAAGTCAAGATATTGAAGTTTTAAAATCTGCAAATTTTTAGGATTTTTTCCGCAGACGACGATGATAATTTTTTTTATTTTTGTAGCATCTGGAGGCAGAATTTGCCCAAATAAATTATAGATCTGAGTTTCTCTCACATTTTCACCCAATTTCAGAAAAAAAATCAGCCAAAACAGAGTCCGGGAAGTGAAGTTATGAGCATTTTAACTTCAACAGTTTTTTAGGGTTTTTTCCAGAAAAAAACCGCAATTTTCTGCCGTAACTTATTGGGTATATATTTTTTTTCATGATGGTTGAGGGAGAGAAGAGTTCATAGGATGCTCAGATGGCTATTTCTTCTCAAAACCTGAAATAAATTCTTGAATCATTCAAAGCCCAATTTTTTTACACATTGGATGACAGATTGGATGCATTTGTACATTGCCCAATAGTTTTCGTAGTATTCAAGATTCATTGAATAGCATGCAAGAGAGATTTCTTATGGAGGGCCTTGGGGATGAATATAATCAATAAATATATGCTTGATATAATTTTGAGGTATATTGTGATGATTGGTATATGGATAGTTGTCATTTCTGGGATGACAACGACTTTCATATTTTATTTGATGACTCTAATCCAGCTTCTATATAGAGCATCAATGTAACAAATCGAGAGCCAATGATTATTACCAGTGTCCATCCTGCATATTCTACAATGGTATTATTCCTTCCAGATTCTTCTACGACCCTTTTTCACTATGTGGATGGATATTCTTATTTGGATCCACATGACAGGTGTCAGTATCCACGGGGAGTTCACATGAGCACTTGGACATGGGACCCTGGCTTACAATGGTGTTCGTACTACATCAGCATGGTGGATTTCCTTTCTACATGGGACTTTGGTTCTCTAGTATTCTTCAACATTATGGTCCACAATTATCCATGGGACCCTGGTATATGGTTGTACATCAAGCGTTGAGGACAACACTTTCATAAGGGGGATGGAATGTAAGGTAGCTAGAGAGGTAGTTGGGGGGGAAGAGGGCCCAAATGTAAGGTAGCTAGAGAGGTAGTGGAGGGGCTCAGAGGGCCCATAGTGATGATAGTGGATATCATTCAATGTAAGGTGGACTAGGTCCACTATATTATTAAATAAGGCCCACTATGGTAGTTAGATATAATAAATGTGTAATTAGATATAATAAATGTAAGAGAAATTCTTAGAAGGTTAGATACTTCTAGAAGATTCATCCTCTAGAATGTTCTTAGATGATGGTAACACTATATAAAGGGGTTCAAACAATGTAATGAGACATGAAGAGAAGTATTTTATTTGGAACAATAGCTCAATAGGAGGATGCCCCCTCGAAGAGGCAAGTGAACAGGAGAGGATCCCTTCCATAATAGGATCCATTGTATGGTGTTTCCCTACTTCAAGGGTTTGATATAATAAAGTTGTGTTTTTCTATATTGTTCTTCGATATCTATTGTGGTGCTTTTGTATTCAGTCATTGGTTCTTAACAGGAACTCCACTATCCATGATAATGAAAAATTGGTATAGAATCCTAAGGCCAACTAGTAATCAAAGAGCACACAAAAATTCAAATGACCAAAATGAACACAAATGGGGTAAAGTGGTTGAATGTAGCCTCCCTCCCTAAAGAAGGTATGTCTCACCCAAGAGGGGCCTGAGACTCCTTGCTAAATATTGGAGGTATCAGAATCAGTTGTAAGGGCCCCCATGGGCTTAACAACCAGTTAGTCAGATTTCCTTGGAGAGTTTATCCTCCATAAAGGATGTGTGATGTCCGACACTTATCTAACCTAGGGTACCTACAGAGTAACCCCTGCAAGTAACCTATGTGGCACCTAAGTCAAGAAACTAATAAACCAATGTATAACCGATGCATAGGCGAGTATTCGTAAGTCAGGTCCACCGTATGGGCAGGGTAGAAAATCCCAAAACCTTGAAAGACAGTCTCTCATAGAGGTAAAGGAACTAGAAAGATCCCTAGATACGAATAGATCCACATAAATATCTTTGACACTAAGAAGGTATCGGGGGGATATCCCTTCAACCAACCTCGCGCGACCTCGTGATGAACTCCAGTGTGAGCGGAGCCTCTTGATATTATCGATTATACAATGGATTTCTCCACTTATTTTCTCAGACACATATGTTGATTTAATTTCCTTGGAGAGATTTACTCACAAAATCCTATTCCAAGGCACTAAATCCTAAGCTAGTTTGTGCACCCTAGAAAATAAAATCGTGACTAATCAATTTTAAATTACAGCGTTAATTTTAGTGGCCGTGATTACTCAAAAATGTATGGTAGTGAAACTCATGATGTTATGACTTTGCAATGAAAGTAAATATAAATATAATGCAAAGTCCTAAATTCAATTTTCAATGAATCATATGCCTCTGAAAACAAATGCAACTTTCAATTTCAACTCTACAATTTTGAAGTAAAAATAGAATCTTTCACTAAATTCACTAAGCTAATGACAAGGACTCAAAAGACCAAAATTCCAAGCAATGCAAAATGCCTAATATTTTTGTATTTTCAATATAATAAAATGAAAATGCATGGACTGATAAGCAACTTGATATATAAATTATACTGTGTATAGAAAGAGATAACTCAAGAAGAATACCCAGCCCAACGTACAAGGGACAATCAAAATTAAAAGGTGATGAGAAAGAATCTGCCCAAAAATTCAACTCTAGACAGGTTTCCTATTATCCCACAGATACTTAACAGGAACTACATAGACCTAAGAAGACTAAGAAAACATCAAATCCCACCCAACAACCACAAGACCCAACAAACAAGCAAGGAAAGCTGATGTGCACTACTGTTTAGGAAAACAAAGCGTATGTACGCAGCTTGCAGAGGGATAGCCCACGTATATATGCGACTGTCAAGCCAAAAGCCGCATATAGGTTTCGAAAAAAACAAGGCTAGGAAAGGGAGAATGGTGAAAAATCAGACCCACAGTGAACAGGAACTGTCAAGCAATGATATGACAAGAAACAAAAAGGAATGAGAGAAATGTAAGGAGAAAAGTACTCCAAACCCTTAGAAAGAAGATCACTCCCCAGTATGGTCGCCAATTTTGTTACGAGGGAAAAACTCTCTATGGATAGGATAAACCACAATAGACGAAAATGATTACATAAATCAACTGTATCCCAAAAACATGCTATATAAACCAATATGCAAGAGAGATAAGAAAGATGCCTACCTCATCCAGATGTTTGATGAAGTCCACCATTGAGAACTTTGACCCAAAGCTGTACACCTAGAACTAGTTCTCAACAACCAAGCAAAGAAAGCATATGGTGATAATATAAAAGGTTAGCACATTAGATAGCACAATCCTTTAATATACATAACAAATATTCCCATTGATAATAACTCAAATATTTGCAAGATATCAATTGTACGGGAAATGAGTATTTCTATTAATAAATGATCATCAGAAGTGAAAATATTACAAACTTCCATGTCTGCACGGTTCAGAACCGAGAAACTAAGTTCCTTCTAGTTGGGCCTCCACCACTTCAATTCTCCACCAAAGGAAAGCTCATAGAAGAGAGATAATGAGGTTCTAAATCAATAAGGGAAGAGCTTGGGGGCTGAACACTGTGTTCAAACTTAAAGGACAAAGGGATGCAGACTCAATATGAAGTAAATAATTTCTCCAGAGTAACTTTTCTCTCAAAGTTGAATTATTTCTCCCTTTTTTCCATAGCTCGCAATTGGACCATTTACAACCTTGAAATGGAACTGAAGGACCGAGTCAGAACGTTTCCAGTATATGGAAGGCCAAGGATCATATATCTCCTGTTGTGACATGGAAACCCGACATTAATTTTCATTTTTTGGCACAAATCCCAATGTACATGGGTTGTAGTGGAGCATCCTGCATATACATATGTTGTATAGTAGGCAAGGTGCATACATGTGGAAAAATATGTATTTTTATCTCTGGAATTTAAAAATAGGGATGATAAGTCTGCATGGGGGAATGGAAAAAGGCCTTATGTGAAAGATTACATAGGGCGAGACAAATATTACTATAACAACAACGTGCCTTTCAAGATGCACCTCTGTGCTCCAAGGGTGCCACTTGCATTTGACCAGTTTTGGAATTTTTTCTGACACTTGGAGTCAACAGTCCACTCGATTGACCTTATGAGAGACTAAGGGTTATATAAGGAATAAGGACTCTTCCTTATTGTGCGCCCCTTATAATTATTTTTGAGTGACTATCTTAGTCCGCTTTCACTGACATCATGGACCTATCATAACGTGGTAATCATTAACCTTGAATTTAGGTCATAGAGGGAGTGCTAGTAGGATGTTCCAGGGATGTTGGTACACCTCTCCATCAAATGTTTGGTTTATGTGCACGACCCCTTTACTCCTTATGTGAGTCATATTAACAAACGTCGTCGAGCCTGCATCCACTAACAAGAACACTATCAATCATCCATAAACATAATATCCATACTGAAATCATCATATAAATCATATGTATGTAAATGAAATACTCAAACCATATACAAATTCACTCCCCGACTCAATCCAGATTCCAAGGGAAACCATTGATGCCATATGCATCATCAACCTGTCATGTATCCTATACACTCATGGAAGATCATTAGTAATACCTGTCACTACATGAATACATCTAGAATACAACATATGATCACAATGAAATTATAATATATATCTCATAAGAAAATCATAATTAGAATGTATCATAAACGAATCACTTTATCACAAGTGTCCTCAAAGAATAGATCAGTATAAATTTTCTCAGTCGAACTGGATGTTACATGATATCCTCCTCTCTAACCTGAATCTGGTGGTATCCTAATCACAAATCAACCTTTGAGAAGTACACTTCCCATGATGCTCGTCTATCATCTCATCAATATTGGGTATTTGGTATCATTTTTTGATTGTCTTCTTGTTCAATGCCCAGTAGTCTATGCACATGGTCATAGTGTCATCCTTCTTCTTCACCAGTACAACTGAATAAACAAAGGGACTGGAACTAGGCTTGATATGTCCCATCTCCAACAAATCCTTTATGCACTTCTATATTTAATCCTTGACCCTCTTTGAATTCCTATAGGGTGTGGTGATCATAGGATTTGACCCCTCTTCTAGCTCAATGACATGCTCAGATCCTCTATCATGTGGTCTCCCTTCTAGCAATGGTTCAAGCACTCTTTCATGCTTTCCAAGAAATTCTTGGATATCTTCATGGTAATGTTGGTGATTCTATGATGGCTTCTCCATGTTGATCAAGCACTTTGTTGCACAAGCCACGTCCCCATGTCTAAAAAGGGACTCCATGTGTTGGTTAGACATGATCTTGGGGGAACTTGTTGACATGCATATTAGGATGATTAGCGTCCCACCCTTGTCCTAGAACTCCATCCTCATGTCCTAATAATTCATGAGGATATCTCCTAATGAGTACAACCACTGAACTCCTAGCATCACATTAGTATCTTCTAAATCTATGACATAAAATTCATCGTTCAACATATAGTTTCCCAATGTTATTTCCAATACCCTGATCCTCTGAGTATATACCATGTTGTACCCATATTCTACTACCACATTGAATCCCTCAAATTCCTCTACAGGGATTTGTCTCTAGGTGACAAATGCAACATAAATTAATTTCTGGGTGGCCCCACCATCAATAAATGTTCTAACCCTCTGCCCCTACAAAATTCCTCTGACCCTAAATGTGTAATATTTAGAGACTCCTGAAAGTGTGGAAATGGGCAATCCCTTATTTCTATCCTACAATGGTGCCTATTCTATAGCATGTGTTGGCTAACCACAATCCTTTCCACTTTCCTCATAATCACCATCATCCTCCTCGTCAGAAAATACCTCAATATAATGGACTTTACCTTTTCCCATACATCTATGGTCCGATTCCCATGGCTCATTGCAATTGTATAAAATATTCTTCCTCCTTAGATCTCTCTAAGTTTCCTCATCCAACCTATCCTTTCTTGTCCATGTCTTCTAGGGAAATTTCATCACCTAACCCTTCCGTGGAATAAAGGGTTTTATTGGTGCCTTCTTGGCTGCTCTGTCCACCATATCCCGATTCTTCAAGATGGCATCTTGCAATGTAGGTGTCCTAAAAGCCTTCACCCAACCTCTCAAGGGTTTATATAGACCCTTTGTGAATAACATCACCAACCTTTTCTCAAAAATATAAATCACCATTACTAGCATACTCTAGAATTATGTGATGTAAGCCTCTATTGTACCTATCTTCTTTGATTTTTCCAACTCCCTGAAGTGGATCTCAACATCCTTCCTATAAAAAATATTCACCAATCTCTGAGTGAAATCCCCATATTATGTGATTTTGGAATTCCACAACATTACTAACCCATGGTACCACCGCTCATGATATTCCCCATCCAAGCGTAGGGTGACAAACTTGATTTCCTCTACCTATGTCATTGATTTAAGATAGAAATAAGTATCCAACTTATGCACCCATGGTGTGGCTATGATATTGGCATATTTTTCAAAGGATGGGATGATCATATTACCTATCTTGCACATAAGATAATAATTATGATGGTACAATGCTCCTCTAGGTCTGTTCTTCATCCTGAGGTTGCAGTAGTCATTGTAAGACATTTCTATTTAGATATCCTCTACTGGTGAGTGGTACTCTCTGTTCTAGTTAGATACCTCATTAACCAAGTTTGGTTGGACATGTGCTCATGTAGGTTGTTCTACAAGGAATGGGGGTAAATATGGTCTAGGTGTTCTCCTACTCCCTATCTCTATGACACTTTGTGCAAGAATATGAGTATTTCTATCCTTTGCATGAGATCTTCCATGACTTCCATTTAGTCCCATTTTCCCTTGCTATCCTACCAATTGTAAGAGTACCACAAGGGTCTTCTGTTGGGTCCTAATCATCTCATATTGTCTCTAAGAGAATTCTTCTAGGTTCTAGTTGGTCTCCTCTTGGTCATTTTTCAACTGATTTAGTAGTCTGAGCACATGTTTTCTTGTGATATCCAAGTTATCATCCATGTTTCCTTTTGGTTCCGACTTTGTTTGGTTTTCTTCTACATCTCTTTCTGGTGAACTTCAAAAAATGACCTTTCTTCCTAGGCATCAATACAATCACAGGTTGGTAGAATCACCAGCTCTGATACCACTATAATGTCCCCAACTAGGATAGACAGAAATATTATGTTTTCTATCCCAAAATGATGTTTCTCTTTATGTGGTTTTGTCAAACACTTTCTATTAAAGCTGTTGGAACAATTTGTTTATATCTTAAGGTTATCAATATTGTCAAACATGATACATGCAACCATTATAAAGAGAATCGAGAAGATAACCATGGAATCTTATTATGGTGTGGAAATCCAAATCAAAATAAATGCAAATATCCTTATTAGTTGTAACAACAGCTAAAAAAACCTCCTAAACACACGGATATACTAGTTGCAAAGTAGATACAATATCTACTAACAAGAAAAATAATAAAGCTGGCAACACCTTCAAATATGTCTTCCATTGACAGTCTGACCTTCGTTGGTGCAGTACCAATTTTCTCTAGGAAACACCTATCAGCATGGTTCAGTCCCTCATACCTCAATATACCTGCAACCGTAATTCATAGAGATCCTCACTGGATGAGGTTGCACAACATGTAGGGCCTCGTAGGACGAGGCTACACAACAACATGTCTAGTGTCAATCCAAAATCTTGAATACCAATTTGTAACGTCCCTATATCCCTCACTAAGGCACACTACCAAATAAATTTCACTTTGATACCAATATGTTAAATAACCAAATCCCATGTTGGGACACATTACTACCAATATGACTAACATATAAATTTAAATGTGGAAATATACACATCATGAAAAACAAGCTCATGCAACTGCCATGAATAATTAAAAACATGATAAAAAATGGTTATGCGTGAACAACAACATTAATACATTTAAAATATGGAGTAAATGTAACATTTATCCAAATCATTAAACAATAAATAACATAGTGATCAAAACACTTATCTTTTAAAACTTTTTACATAATTGGCTGCAGATGAAGGACATTCCACCAAACTGTAGGCTCTGTTACACCAATTCTCTCTATGAAAGGACACCCTTGACATAGAGCTATGAGTCCAAAAGGATATATATGATCCTACATATGTCTACAGTCCACTATAACAACTCAAATACCCAATAAAACATAGGGAAATGACTAATACAACAATGTTAACTGTCCAACTATCTTCCCCATTAGTTTTCACAACCCAAGGGATGATATTTCCTTCTTTGCACCACAATCCCTTAAACAATCTCCATCCCCTCCGGGGCTCTATCAAAAACCAACCAGGATTCTCTCCACTAGGGGATCCAAGAAATCCATCTACACCAGTAGTGCTCACACGACATTTACAAATTCTCTTTGGGTAATTTTTCACCATAAATCACTCACATGAATACCATATTTTCAGCAAAATTACCAGCTTCATCAAGCTTCATTTAATACACTATATGGATAGCCACTCTTTTACAAGACTCAACTCTGGTTTTCCTCACTTCTTGGTAACTATAAAAACATGTCTTCCTCTCTACTCAAATTTTCCTCTTTTTTTCATTCTTGCTTGACTCTTACTCTTTTCCCGCAAGGATGATTACACTCAACCCATGTTGTCATCACCGAGTGGGATGAATTCCTTACCCATCCTATTACATGAATTCACTGATTGATTTATAAATAATTCAAAGCGATAAATGGTTAAAAGACAAAATAATTAATGAATATGGCTTAATATTAAAGGAATATGGAAACCCCTCAAAACCTCCATTAAGTCCCCTCTCTTGTGGAATCATAGTTGTATCCCCCACTTACTTTGGTCCTTACACATATAGTAGAAGGTGGTCTATTTAATTTAATTTTTTATCAATATAAAATATTCACATATTACATTTTTTTGACCCACAACCATTCATAATATTTGTGAATATACAATGCTACGTTGGGGATCAAAACTTCGGTGTTACAACATCACATTTTTCATAGTGTCACTGCATTTTCATTAACGATGGTTATTTACATCGCAATATGCATCACGCTTGGTAAAACAACATGCCTATAAGACATTGTTTTGTTGAGTGTTACGCTGGTACATGTTTTTTGCCTCAAGTGTTGCATAGCTAGTTTCACAATTTTCATCATAACCATAAAATATTATTTAATAAATAAATAATTATATTAATTTAATTATTAATAATTATAGTAGATCATAGTCAATTATTGTTTTCTATTATCTTATTAATAACAAATTATATTAATTTACTTATTAATAATTAATACTTAATAATTTATTTATTATGATTATTATTATTATTGCTTTTGGTAAATAATGTTTTAACAATTATTAAACATTGATGAGATTGATTATTAATGTGCATCTAATTTGCACACTAACATTCAATCAATTACACATCATGAAAGAAAAAAAATCATGTATACATAAATACAATTATGAAATTTCAAATTAAATCAATAAATAGTCATGTATTTCTTTTTCCTATAACAAGTGGTACATTGCCACCCCAAGAAAATCTCAATTTTGCATGCAACATTGCATAAAAAACACTTACACATATGTCAAAATGAAATTGACATCATAAGTTGTCTGAGCTAGTGTCAGTTTCTTCATCTTGTGAACACTCTTCATCCTCACTTTGTAAGAACATAATGAAAGACAACATTCAATAAAATAAAGAATTCTAACATTTATATATGTAGTAAAGTTAAATCTAAGTTATAAATTATCTATACCCTCTCATTCCTCCAAAGTGCTCTCAACATAATAAGTAAGAAAGAATAAAATAATAATTAAGCTAATTGAAGATTAATTCCAACAATATAAAAGTTAAAGATTAACACATAATTAAAAATTAATTACCAGGGCCATGGATTGGTAAACTTCCACTATTTTTTTCTTAATGAGGGTAAACTTCATTTGATCCTGAATTTACTTGGCAATATATCCATTTAATTGTATGAATAAGAGAAAACCATATTTAATAATGACATATGTTAATCTAGTATATTAGCATCCCCTTCATAGCTTCTATTGTTTGTGGATACTATAATAAATGAGGTTATATTGATAAACTTTCAAAGTGGCCTCTAATAAAGGACCTCATAGTTTGACTAATAGAATGCATGTTTTTTTATTTTTTAGTGTCAATTTGAACTAGCACATAAGATACGATACAATAATAATAGTTAAGTTTATTAATGTTCAGAAGATGACCATAAATGTAAGAAATGGTACTAAATAGTACAATAGAAAAAAGGGATAATTTTAAGTATGAAAATTTATTTTGAAATGTAAAAACCTTGGCAAATCTTACTAGTCCTTTATATGTCAACTATAAATGTTTGGCGATATTTTTGTTAAAATATTCAAATCTCTCATGATTTAATATAGTTTTTATAAATTTTTGGCGATTTTTAAGGAAAAATAATTTTGTCCTATAGAATTTGGGTGAATAAGTTTTATAATGGCAAATTGTTTTTTAGGAAAACAGATGGAAAATTAGCCCATGTGATAAATTTAGCCCTTGAAATTTTCCGTGGAAAAAAGTGCAATGTGGGAGTTCTAGTGGAACAATTCATCACAACAGATCTAACAAAATACTAAAATATTTACTTTGAAGGTTAATTTTCCTTTAGCTCTCATATTATTTAATTACTGTTTTTTTCTTAAAATGTATGAAATAGCTAAAATGAGAAAAATAGAGAACATAAGTAAATACACACGATCCACAAATAAACACAAGATATGACCCGAGAAACTCAATATGGGAGAAATCCCAACTAGAAGGTGAGGCCACTCTGCTCTCTTTCTTCAAATGCAAGTAGAAAGAAAGATGCACTCTCTGTGGATTTGCCTTTGACATTGTGGGCTGTATGGATGCTACATAATCTCTTCTCATCTATTATGATAAAAAAATATTTCTCAACTATTATTCTCATCTATGGAACAAGATACAATCCAAAATAATGGAACCCCTTCTCCTAACATCCTGGTATTTAACATAGCCTGGTAGCCATCCAGGGTTAGGGAATTGACTTCCTCAACCCTTAATTAGTGATCAGGTTTGGATCGTCTAAAATGTTCTATAAAATTGACTACATGGATACCCCCACACATTTAAGTAATGGGGGTTGTTGTTGCATCCACTCACACCATGGTGATCAATGTGGTAGGTCAACTTGTGGGAGTCATAACTTTCGCATACAAACTCTAGTTGAGGCAAGTCTTGATCCATTGGAAAAGTATCGATGTGTAGAATATAGATGATGGATCTATAGTAAGGTTTTGACAACAAAAATGTTGGGATATTTATAGACTTAGGAGTTAGTAAATATCAACTTTTTCTATTGTGTTGTTAGGTACAAGTGTGTTTGTTAGTGTTTTTCTTTAGTATGCATTTGTAGTTAGGAAATACAATGGTCATGATATGTTCCTAGCATAGAGTGATCTGACAATTCATATTCTCCTTGATATTAGCATCTACGTTGATTCGTGGCTTAAGAACTGATTGATCCATAATCTATTTTTAAAGAGCATGGGGAGTCATTTATTGATGATTGATTGTGAGAAAGTTTATCATAAAATATCTCTATAAATTTATTTTTCATTAAAAAATTGCTCCAAGTGGCCACATTGGATGGGGTCATGGATGTTTCCCCGTAGGGGTTTTACCACATGAAAACATTAGTGTGTTGATCGTTGATCTGGTTCTCTGAGTGGTTATTGAAAGTGTTCTTTCTCTGTTGGAATACCTATGTTGTCGAACATGGTATCAGAGCGCACATGAAGACCCTCTCTCATTGTAGATTAAGGTTGTGAAATTGTGTTGCCTCATCTCTGGTATGTTCCATTTTTTCGTACAAGTTTTGGCTGAGAGGATTGTTCCATTGCATCCAGAGTGCTTGTTTCAGTCAGAATGCTTTTCTTTTCACTTGAAACTCTTTTTGTTTACCCAATACACGACCATTTTAGTCATATCCAGAGGTATAAATCCCAAATACTCCCTTTTAAATTTTTGCAAATTTATTATCTCGATTTTATTTTGGTTTTCTATTTTTTTATTTCTGGGTTTATACTCTTTTATACATGCATATTCTATTTTCCTTGCGCCATGTGTGATCTCGAAAAATAAAAAACAAATCACAAAGGTTTTTTTATATCTATGTATAATCTTTGTCATGTGCTCTGTGCGACCTGAACAAATAAAAAATAAATGGAAGTTTGCATTTTCTGGGTAAGCTAACCGAGATCTAACCCTTGTTGTCATTGAGAAGCAACAATTTTTTCTTGTGTGAAAATAATTTTTTATGAACACGCTCTCCAAGTTCGTCTTCCACAACAATAAAAACAATAACCCCAATCCACTCTCTAAACAATACAATATGTTTTTCACTAGCTCACTTGGTTAAAAGTTGCTTTATTAACTAAGAGGTCTTGTGTTCAAAAATATTTTTTGTTACTTTATTTGAAAAAGACCATGCATCCATTGTAAAGTGTATTTCACCTTAATTATAAAAGTGAATCACTATAAGTAGCTTTAATATTTTATTTTAAAGTTATTTATTTGCATGAAACTTTCCTTTATAAAGTAACTTCATTGTAAATGTAATCCATGTTTATTCTATAAAATTGGGTCACTTCATAATCAAATTATTTGTAAAAGTAAGGTTAATGGGAGGGTTATCACCACGTGGACCAAATTCTACTTGTCACATGGTTGTCTGGTTACCGTTTATGACTTATTTTCAAAAGGGCGTAAATTTCACATCCGAAGTCCGTTTTTAGTGTCTTTTTTTTAACCATCCTAATTTTTTGAGATATTTACATCTAGAAAAATAGTTTCATTTTTTAAATCTATATTATATGAATATTTAATATGGATTCTTCCAATGATATTTTGATTACCATCACCAACTAATTATAATGGAAATTCCATATGGAGGATTTATTAAGAAGTAAAGGACTGTACCGAATTACCTTGGGAAAAGAACTAGAACCTACTGATGATGAAAATAAAATAAATAGGAAAATAAGAATGATGAAACACATGGACTGATTGAAATTTCCATCTCTTCTTATTTAAGGTTTCACCTTGAAGGTGTCAGAAAATTGGTTTAGATTGATGGACAATTGGTTTGGATTGTTGGTTTTCATTGATGTCAACCCTTGGAGAGTGATATTGCAAATTGATGTCAACCCCTAGAGATTGATGTCAACCCTTGAGTGTGAACGGTAGATTCATAGGTATGGGTAAGGAAACCAAGTTTGGTTGAGGTATAAAAGTATGAAGATCAATGAATATGAAGGTAATACTATTCTAGATTGATAGTACATGTCATTCCATTTTTCAGTGATATGTGGAATGTCTCATAACTCCTCACAGTTAGAGAGTTATGGCCATGTGAAGTTGGACAACTCTCATGAGTTATCTAGAAGCTGCTAGATGGTCAAAGAAGTCAATTATTCTAGAAGCTCCTAGAAGAAGTGTACTATTCAAATTCATGGTAACTAGGGATTAAACATGGGTATAGTTGTTGCATTAAGAAAATTATTAAAAATAAATTAGTTTGAACAAGAATTTGTGATTTTGGTAATATGGTAAAGTAGTTTTGATGAGACGGTTGAATAGTCAAAGTGGTTGACCAAGAAATAAATTAAATAATAAAGTGGTTGCAACAGGAAGTTAGTTAAGGGAAAATAAGTTATGAATTGAATAATTATAAAAATGTTAGTTGCAACAAGAAGTTGTGAGTAAAGAGAAATTATTTAAATAATAAAGTAGTCAAAGTGGTTGCAAAGAGAAATTATTTAAATAATAAAGTGGATGAAACAAGAAGTGGTGAGATTACTATTTGTGGATAACGTGGTTGTAAGTGGACAATTGGTTAGAAGTGGGTTAGCCCTAGAAGATGACATTTTAGTAAAGTTAGTTAGAAGGTAACCCCTTGAGGAAACTACTTGGAGAGTATAAATAAGAGAAAAAGGGTTTCCTATTCGAACCTATTTTTAATCATATTGAATATCCATTTGTGAAAGTTTATTTGGCAGTTATTATTGATATATAAAATATGCGGCAAAAAATCATGACAGTAAAATCACGAAAGAAAAATCATGGTAGAAAAATCGTGCCAAACAAATTGCAACAAAACATTCATGGCTACAAAATCACGACAACAAAATATCGGTAGCAGAACCGTGACAATAGAATCACAGAAACAAAATCGCTATAGAAGAACCATGGAAACATAATCACAACAACATAATCAAAGCAACAAAATCATGGCTATAGAAACTGTAGCATACCCAACCACCCATAGGCCAGGGTACGCTACCTTCAAGCCCGCCCTTGGACTTCTTTCTTTTACTGATACCTTTTTAAGATTTAAGGATGCATAAAAGGAAAGACTTTAACGACATGCAAAACAGTAGTCAAAAAGCATGTGTAGTCTAAAGATTCAATTAAACGATAATTAAATATACAACGGAAATACATTCATATACATGCAAATGATACCATAAGAGAGAGCACTTATCTTTATGAAAGATGACACCAACTGGCTGCAGACCAAGGACATTCCACCCAAACGTAGACACTACTTTTCCAAATCTCAACAACAACGTTACCCCTAAGCCAGGGCTATGAATCCATAAGGAAAGTTCCAAAGTGTTTCTTGGCTTCCCAAACCAGTCAACACCCAAGATCTCACTGGCTTCACATCTCTCACAGCAATACAAGTACCCAACTTGCACCACCCAAGAGAACATACCTCCACCCTTCTCTGCCACGCAGTCCCTCAGGCAGTCCTTCTCCTTACTTGGGCTCCAATGCAACTGGTCCATAATATCAATGATGGAACTCTCAAGACTCGCAGTTGTGAGCAATGATAGACACAGGCCAACACATCTCAGACATGCAGGCCTCAAATCATGGCTGGATCACACCAACGACCACTACAGCTCACCATACCATGTCTAATTATTTAGAAGTTCGATTCCCCTTTCCCAAGCCAAGACGCAGATGAGGATGGATCAATGAATGGGTAATTGGGTGCATGAAAGTGCACGAGGGAAATGAATGAAAGTACAATAAATCACTGAACAAGCCATCAGTCGAACCCCCCCCATCAGACCAGAGGCAGGTTTAAGTAACTTTGTGGGGAATCAATAACCTCCTGGATTTCCCCAAGAATCTAACGTAATCGATCCCCTCCCTTAGGAAAAAAGGGTAATTAACATAGGAATAAACACTTAGCCCCTCAAGCCCCCTCTCTTGTGGAATCATAGCCCCCTATAACTCTAGTCCTTGTCTGTTTAGCAGCCAACCATGTATTTGTTTAATAATGATAGAAAACATTACATGTCTTGGGCACACTGGCCTTTTAATAATTGTTTGGTAACCCTGGAATCTCAACATTGTAACAATACATTATTTAAAAATTGGGGTTCAAAACTCGGGGTGTTACATCCCCTCCCCCTTATCTTGGAACTATCCTCAATGCATATACAAAATAGTGATCAAAATATCAAATTTATTCAAAAATCTCCGGGTACTCTGCCCGCATGGTATCTTCATGCTCCCAGGTAGCATCTTCAAGACCATAGCAGGTCCACTAAACTTTTACCAGCTCTATAACTCAATTCCAGAGAATTTTGACCTTTCTGTCCAATACCCGTACTGGCTGACCTTGAAAGTCTCCCTCCATCTCTACCTGAATCAGATGCCAATCAATAACATGGTTAGGGTCATGTACATATTTATTTAGTAAAGATACATGAAATACATTATACACATTCATGGAAGAAGGAAATGCAAACATGTATGCAACTAGCCCTATTCTGTCTAATATTTCAAATGGACCATAGAATGTGGTTGCCAACTTTGTACAACTACCCAATTTCAAAGAGATTTTCTTGGTATTAACTTTCAAAAGTACATGCTCCCATACATTAAATTCTATAGCTGTCTTGTTCTGGTTGCATAAAATTTCTGTCTATCCTAAGCTGCCTTTAAATTCTGTTTGATCTTAACCACCTAGTCTTCCATGTCCTTGAGCAACTCTGACCCAAGTACCACTCTATCTACTGGGTTGTCCCAAATCATTGGAGTATTTCATTTCCTACCATACAAGGATTCAAATGGGCTCATTCTTAATGAATCTTGATACCCATTATTATATGAAAATTCAACCAAGTGTAAGTAATCTTCCCACTTAGATGGCATATCCATCACATGCATTCTCATCATGTCTTCAATTATTTGATTGAATCTCTCTATTTTCCCATATATCTGGGGATGATATGTCGTGCTAAAGTTTATATTTGTGCCAAATCCTTTAAATAGTCCCTTCCGAAAATTGGAGGTAAACTTCGTATCTCTGTCCAAGACGATTGTCCTAGGTATCCCATGCAACCTAGAAATTTCCTTCATGAAAATTTCTGCAATATTAGTCCTTGTATGCGTTGTCTTCACAGACACAAAATGTGCAGCCTTTGTTAATTTTTCAACCACCACCATGATTGAATCATGTTGCTTATTCATTCTAGGAAATCTTGTGATAAAATCCATGGTGATCACTTCCCATTTCTTCTCTGGAATTGGCAATGGCTGCAGCAAACCCGCTGGGTGTCTATGCTCAACCTTCATCTTCTGACATTCCATTCATCGAGCGATGTAATTAGCAACATCCTTCTTCATTCCTAGCCAAAAGAAATGGATTCTTACTGCTGTAATTGTTTTCTGGTAACCGAGATGTCCAACATAAGGAACATCATGCATTTCCTTCAGTACCAAATTCCTTAGTTCTCCCAAACTAGGAACATAGATTCTATTTTTATGCATGAGTAATCCATCTTCCTTTATCTCATACTCCTTTATTTTCTGTTGTACATTTCCTTGCTATAATTTTTCCTTTACCTGTAGGTAATACTGATTTGTAACAAGAACATCTAAAATTCTTCTCTTCAAGTCTGAATGATGCATATTGACAACAGTAGCATGCATGAGATGCAATCTTCTACTAAGTGAATCGATAACTTTATTCTCCTTTCCTTTGATATTCTTGATATCAAAGTCATATTCACTTAAAAATTCCAGCCATCTTGTTTTCCTGGCATTCAAGGTCGGTTGTTCAAAAAGATACTTCAGGTCAATGTGGTTTGTCCTTAATTCGAATTTCTTCCCCATGAGATAATTCCTCCACATCCTCAAGGCGTGGAAAATGGTAGTAAGTTCCAAGTCGTGTGTGGCATAGTTCATATCATGTTCCTTAAGATTTCTGAACTCATATCCAATGACATGTCCATTTTGCATGAGGACTCCCCCAAGTCCTTCCTTACATGCATCTGTACATACCACAAAACTTTCATTTGGGTCAGCAATATTTAACACAGGTGCACTAGTAAGTAATTTCTTCAACAGATTAAAATTCTTTTCACACTTGAGTGTCCATTAAAATTTAGTTCCCTTCTTTTGCAAAGAAGTGATGGGATGATAAATCTTAGAGAACCCTACTATGAACCTTCTGTAGTAGCCAACTAATCCCATAAAAGATCTGACCTCTGAAACATTTTTGGGTGCTGGCCATCCTCTAATGGCTTCGATATTCTCTGTATCTACTGCTATTCCCTGCTCTAAAATAATGTGTCGCAAGTAATGGATCTCCTTTTGATAAAAATAACACTTACTCAACTTGGCATACAACTAATTTTCTCTCAGTACTTGCAACACTAGTCTTAAGTGATGTTCATGCTCCTCTTCAGACTTAGAATATATAAGTATGTCATCCAGGAATACTATGACAAACTTATCCAAATAATTTATGAATATTCCATTCATTAAGCACATGAATACAACTGGTGCATTGGTTAGTCAAAATGGCACCACTACAAATTCATAACGCCCATACTTGGTCCTAAAGGTTGTCTTATGAATTTCTTCTTCATTGATTCTTACCTGATGGTATCCCGCCCTCAGGTCAATTTTTGAAAATATATTTTCTCCTCTTAGCTGATCAAAGAGGTCATCAATTCGGGGTAGAGGATACTTGTTCTTTATAGTGTACTTGTTTAGCTGGTAGAGGTCAATATACAGCCTCAGAGTTCCATCTTTCTTTTTGATGAAAAGTACTGGTGCTCCCCAAGGTGAAACACTTGGATGTATGTACCCTTTCTTCAAAAATTCCTACAACTGCATTTGTAATTCTTTTAACTCTGGTGTGCTCATTTTGTAAGGTGTTTTTGACACCAGGGCAACTCATGGCACTAAATCAATTGAGAAATCTATCTCCCTTCTTGATGGCAATCCGGGTATTTCTTGGAATACATCCTCAAATTCCTGTAGTATTGAGAAATCTTCGAGGCTTGGCCCCTTTGTATTATCTGGCTCTTCCACATGAGCTGCATACAATTGACATCCTTTCCTAAAACATCTTTTTAGCTGTAAGGCTGAAATCTCCCTTATAGAGATGGGTCTTGGAACTCCTTTCACAATGCTCTGTTTTCCATTTCCATCAAGACATGTAAATGTCTTGTTATGACAATCTAGGACAACATGATGCTTGTCCAACCAATCCATTCCAATAAGAATATCATAAGACCCCAATGATATGATATTTAGATCAATACTGGTATTCACGCCATTAAGACTTATGGAACAATTTTTGACCATATCATGTATTCTTCTTTTGGTTCCAGTGGCTAACTGAACCAAACTTGCTTTTCCAAGTTTACTTTTCCCCAAATGTAATATATTCACTATCTTAGGATCAATGTAGAAATGACTTTCTCCTGAATCAATCAAAATAGAAATAGGTTGATTTATGATCTTACCTTCCACCTCCATCATATTGGACTGGTACTCTGTCGATCATTTAAAGCTACATAGATTCTTCCCATATCTTTGACTGTTGTAGCCTTTTGGACGTTGTGCATAGTCTTCATTTTGTCCTTTATGTGTGGGAAATCCTTGTACATGTGATCTTCCTTGCATCCCCAACATTGGATTGGTGGTCTTTGCCTTTTCCCCAAGGAATATTCTTTCTTGAAATCCCCCTTAGCATACTGATCTTGATCATTTCTATTAGGCTCATTCCTATTGAAGGGAGGTTTGAATCCTTTCCTCCTCTGATCAGACTTCACACTTTTCTTGTCCTTCCAATATTTCTGTAGAGATTCTCTTCCCTGGCCTTGCTCATACATGTATTTGTCCTTCCTGATGACCTCAGTCAAGGTCTTGGGTTCATCATACTTGATCTTTTCCTTATAAAAGGTTGGTAGTCCACTTAGAAATATCTATGTTTTCACTTTCTCATCACCAATGAACCTGACATACTTTAACAATCAAAAGAACTTATTCTCATATTCTGCCACAGTCATGCTTCCCAATCTGAGTTCAAAGAAATCCTACATCTTATTGTCTAGAAATGCTCTGAGAGGTACCCCTTCTAGAAGTACTTCTTGAACTGTTTCCAGGTGATCCTACTTTCACTAATGTGCTCCACTTGCTTCAGTTGGTCCCACCACATTGCAACTTTCTTGTGTAAGTGGTAGGTGGTAATCCTGGATTCTAGGTTTGATGAATATTTATGCAACTGAAAATATCTCTTGAGCCCAAGAAACCATGCTTTGACATCATCTTCCCTTTATTTTTCAACCTCAAAGGAAGGTGTCTTGAGCTTCTTCAACTCTCCTTGCAAACTATCTACCTCTTGTTTCCTTCTTTGGTGTCTGACATGAGACACATATGTACTTCTTACAGGATCATTCAATGCATAAAACTTTCTTTCTGAGTAAGGAGGTGACTGGTGTCCATGAGCTCTGCTAGCACTTCTAGAATAGCTAGCTCTTCCACGATCATCCCTTCTTTCATGGTACATGCCTTCTTCCTCTTGTCTTGAGTTTGATCCCTTCTTCATTAGTCTCTGCAACTGATTTAAGCTCTGCAACACTCGAGCATTTATCTAACTTTTCTCTCTCATTAGTCTTTCGTTGTCTACTTTGTAGCTCCGCACTTCCATCTTCAGGATTCTTACTGTTTCTATTAACGTTTCATGTTCTCGTTTTCCCTTACGTCCATTGGAATCTGTCTCTGCATTACCAACTCTTGTATTCTGGCCTTCGGCCTCCTTATCATGACTAGAGACCCCCTCGCCTTCTTCCATTTACTCAATACGCATCCTGAGTTGATGTGTTTAAACCCCTTAATTTTGCAAAATGTGCAAGCGACCATTTTGTTAGAATTATGCATATGATAAACAAAATTGCCAAACTATGCTACAGGTCTCTTTATTTATTTATTTTCATGGAGATCATATCTCCATTCTCTGAAAATAACAGTGTAATGTTATTCTTGGCTGAAACAGAGTTTCATCCTGCACAAGAGCTTCCTTCAAACCACCTTCCTAGGTGACCACGAATAGAAATTGTGGCTAAATCCTTCCTTAGCACTTTTATGTCTCGAAGACAACCAATTCGGCCCTTAGCCCTCCTTCCCTCAAATCTCAAGCTGCATATGACCACGACCATGACCCTGTGATTAGCTGAAAAAGTGCTTGACTAAAGCTTCGAGACTTCAAAACTTTCATCCAAGACTGGATCAATGGTTCTCATCCTCTTTCATGATCAAAAATCGAGATCCACTTTGGGACTCTGTGATTCGAGAGTCTCAACTTTCCTCGCTTGCCTCCTCCCGGAACGATTTTTCCCAGAGTTCATGATCTGCCGATGGGTGTCCTCCCACAGATCAGTGGCTGTGAATCACTTCCTCTCTTCAGGCTTCAGATGTTTCAAAACTTTCTTCCTGCACTTTCTCCCTGAGTGCTTTCACCTGAAGTTGACGATCCTTCGATGCATGTCTTCTGAAATCAATGATCGATATGTACTCCGACCTTCGGGAGTTTTTGACCCAACGCAACCTATCACATATTTCCCCACTGGAATGACCAGTCTCTGGACTGTACTATCTATCGTCGCGTGATGAAATACTAGAAGTGGACACGTGGCCCAATCAGGCGGGTGACACGTGTCACATTCTAACTAACATTTCAATAATCCATATGATCAAAACTTACTGACATGTGGCACACATCCCATGTGTCTACGCCATCCTAGGTTACGTTTGTGAGCCATGTCACTTCGGGAATTACAGGATCCACATCACCTCTAGGTGACATCATCGTGCCCCATCACTTCAGTTCTTTGGGCTTCAGGACTTCGGGAGTTTCCATACTGGCACACTTCCATTTCTCCCGAACTTCGCATTCCCAAACTGGCCAATCTGTTGCCATGTGTTCTCCTGTATAGGATGACTAATATTCACTTCGGGTATTCACCTGGAGTCCACAGATCTGCACCATGTTCCCTCCTTAATCTTACAGTTGAGGCTTACTTCGGGTCTTTGGACTTCATAAATCTCAAATTTAAAAACTTATCTGGCCCCACTGGCTTTTATCCGAAGCCCTGGATCTAGTGACGCGTGGCTCTCGACAGATCAATGGCTGAGATCCTTTCGGGTCTTCAGGTTTTAGAAATATCAAACTTCAAACCCCTCGAAGGACATGGGATTATGCCGTGTGTCCTCTTGAATCAGATGATTGAGGCTTACTTCGGGCCTTTGTGCTTCAGAAATCTCAAATTTTAAAACTTATCTAGCCCCACTGGATTTTATCCGAAGCCCTGGATCTGGTGACACATGGCTCTCGGCAGATCAATTGTCAAGATCCTTTTGGGTCTTCAGGTTTTGGAAATCTCAAACTTCAAACCCCTCGAAGAACATGGGATTCTGCCACATGTCCTCTTGAATCATATGGTTGAGACTTGCTTCAGGCCTTCACCCGAAATCCATAGATTTACGCCACATCTCTTCTGTATCAAATGACCCATATTCACCTCAGGCGATCCGACACTTGAGATTTACTCTGGACGATCTAGCGACTGAGATCTATTTCAGATGATCAGACGATCGAGATTTACTTCGGCTCTCCGGTTCTCCGGGCTTTGGG
This sequence comes from Picea engelmannii, assembly GCA_009831015.1. Classification (NCBI taxonomy): domain Eukaryota; kingdom Viridiplantae; phylum Streptophyta; class Pinopsida; order Pinales; family Pinaceae; genus Picea; species Picea engelmannii. The sequence continues at coordinate 580,162 of ML779757.1, read as the reverse complement.
AGTTTCAAATATCAACTGAAAACCTCTCGAATAGATTTCTATGGAGTTACTGATCTGTTGACACTACCTCTTGGTGATAAACGGTCAGGATCTACTTCGACTATATGGAGTTTCGATGTTTGAGCCCTAACATGTCACATCACTGCATGCCTTTCAATTTGTGGGTCACGCATAGATGGTTTGGAGTAACCCGCTTTTCACCCCGCAAATATACTAATGCTGACATGTAACCCCCTTGAGGAAACCGCGGTTTGGATTGTGGGACTACCTTGGGAAATTATCTCCTGTGCAACTTGGTTCCTCGCAATGCCTCCTGTCAGTTGATCTTACTCTCCAATGGGATCTGACGGTGGTGACCTTAGCCCTTGCTTCCTTTTCATCGGACAACCCCTATTCACCTGTCCTTCGATCTAACGATCCCAGATCTCTCCTGATCCTATAGTTTCGATCTCTCTAGAATTGGAAGGGGGACGGTCACGATCCTTCGAACCCCTTACATGGGTCTCTGATGTTCTATCTCCTACGTAGATTATACAACACCATTCCTCTTGATATTTTCAACTTAACAGTAAAAAATCGATCTCGACCCCAAGACTCTAACCAATAGACCTGGCTCATACCATCCTAGTGTTTCAAGCAGAAGCTCTGATACCAAACTGTAACATACCCATCCACCCACAGGTCGAGGTACGCTACCTTCAAGTCCACCCTTGGAATTATTTCTTTTACCGATACCTTTTTAAAATTTAAGGATGCTTAAAATGAAAGAATTTAATGACATGCACAACAGTAGTCATAAAGCATGCATAGTCTAAAGATTAAATTAAATGATAACTAAATATATAGCAGAAATACATTCATATACATGAAAATGATACCATAACAGAGAGCACTTATCTTTATGAAAGATGACACCAACTGGCTATAGACCAAGGACGTTTCACCCAACTGTATACACTACTATTCCAAATCTCAACAACAACATCACCCCTGAGCCAGGGCTAGGAATCCACAAGTACGGTCTAGAGTGTTGCTTGGCTTCCCAAACTAGTCAACACCCAAGCTCTCACAGTCTTCCTAGATCTCACAACAATCCAATTACCCATCTCTCTTCTACCCAACTTGCACACTCGAGAGAATGGACCTCCACCCTTCTCTACCACGCAGTCCCTAAGGCAGTCCTTCTCCTTATTCGGGCTCCTACGCAACTGGTCCGGAACCTTAATGCTGGAATTATCAAGACTCACAGCTGTGAGCAACGATGGACACAAGCCAACACATCTCAGACATGTAGGCCTCAAATCATGACTGGATCACACCAACAACCATTACAACCCACCATACCATGGCTAATTCTTCATCAATTCAGTCCCCTTTCCCAAGCCAAGACGCGGATGAGGATGGATCAACGAATGGGTAAGTGGGTGCATGAAAGTGTGCAATGGAAATGAATGAACGTATAGGAAATTAGTGAACAAGCCATCAAGCGAACCCCTCCATCATACCAGAGGTGGGTTTAAGAAACTTCATGGGGAATCAAGAACCTCCTGGCCTTCCCCAAGAATCCCACATAATCGATCCCCTCCCTTACACAAAAAGGGTAATTAACATAGGAATAAACACTTATCCCCTCAAGCCCCCTCTCTTGTGGAATCATAGCCCCCTATAAATCTAGTCCTTGTCTGTCTAGAATCCAACCATGTATTTATTATTAAAAATTATAGAAAACATTACATGTCTTGGGCACACTAGCCTTTTAATAATTGTTTGGGCACCCTGGCCTCTCAACATTATAATAATACATTATTAAAAAATGAGGGTTCGAAAACAGATCCATAATAGATCCACAACTACAAGAAGAAAAGGTATGGTTTTCATATGTGTAGTGTTGAATCTATGAATCTGGTTGAGGGTTTGCCTTGTAAATATGTTGGATTCCCTATTGGAAGTTTAGGGCTTGATGTAGAATGGTTTTGAGGTAGATCTATTGAAGTGTATTGTTAGTGCATGTCTGAGTCTTGTTGGTATATCTTATGGTACATTGTGAGAGGTTTTTGTTAGTGGTATTGATATATGATTGGTACACACATGAGGCTACATAACAGTGAGGTTTTGACACGTGATTTGATGTAAGGGTTTATGGTATTTGGTTATGTATAGTGTGATTTATTTCCAAAGAACTTTTGATGGTTATATTGGTATATGTCTTTGGTATATGATTGAGATACATGTTGAGACATATAGTTGATGAGTTGGCACATACATGAGGTGTATGGTATGGTGATGTTGGTACATCTTGATGAGTCATAGTTGATGTGTAGTTGATGCATTATTGGTACATGTTTTGTACATTGTTAAAGGCACTTGCTAGTAGTATTGTTGGCACATGGTTTATGGATTATGTGGCATATATGAGTTGGTATACTTTTAGAAGAATATCTTGATTGTGATACATCTTGATGATGTTTTTAAGTAGTCTTGGTTGATGCAAATATTGGTGATATTGTGCATATGGTTGAGAGTTGTCTCAGTGATTGATCTTGGTGAATATATCTGATTGGTTGATGAGATTGATGTGACAGGTTGTTGTGGCAGGTTGTATTGTGCATAGTTGATGCACTTGTGTTGGTACAGATTGTTGGTAGACATTGTTATAGGTTTTTGGTAGGTTGTTTGGTGCATATTGATTGGTATAGGTTGTTACAGGTTATTGGTACAGGTTGAAAGTGACAAGTTGACATTGGAATTCTTTGATTCAATGAAATGTTGTCTACATTTGGCATTTATATTTCAGGGTGGTTGGACGGGGAAAGGAAAGATGATTGTAGCCTCCTTTCGTTTGGTGTCATAGAATTAGGGAGTTGGAGCTTCCTCCAGGTTGGATCCTGAGAACTAGGTGGTTGTATCCACCTTCTGGTTGTAGACATAGAACATAGGGGGTTTTAGACTGCTTCTGGTTGTAACGAGAAGATTGGGGAGTTCGACTTCCCTTAGGTTGTAGCCTGAGAAACTAGGGGGTTGGATCCTCCTTCCAGTTGGAGCTGGAGAATTGGAATTTGTTTGTTCCTTGAACATAATTCTTGAATACATATAAGAAAATCATTATGTGGTTTTATCTCGCATTGGGTTTCCATGTAAAATACTGGTGTACTATTCATTGTGTGGATGTGTCTATTATTGATTATTATGAATTGATAGATTTTAATGTTTTATGATGACATAATATATTAATGATGAAATGATGAACATTATGAAATAAGTTAAAGGAATACACATTTTGGTTAAAAGGATTAAAAAGTAGTATAAATTTCTCACTACTGATTCACCCCCCTCTCAGTAATCCAACACAAGGAATTGATGAAGCTGATGAAGATTGGGAAAATATTGAATCTATTTTTAGTAAACACAATATTATTCAAGCCCACGAGATAAAAAATCAGATAATGAATTTAAGTCCAAATGATATTTCTTGCATTGAAAACTATTTTAATAAGCTAAACACTTAGACCTTTATGTGCATAATGTAACATAATAATGGAAGAAGATAATTTCATATATATATATATATATATATATATATATATATATATATATATATATTATTCTTGCTAATCTTGGTAGTGCATATTTAGTTTTTGTATCTACCTAATATTCACCAGAGAAGATCTAGGGATTTATTATAAAATTCCCTCTCTTGATTCCTTTTGTGATTCTTTGATTAGATAGAAAGATAAGGTTGTGCAACTTGGAGTGATGAACACTGCAGGTACCTCCACCAAATATTTAGTGGTCCAACACAAATATAAATCCAAAAATGCCAAGAAGCAACATCCTCACCACAACAACAAGAAAAAAAAGGGTTGCAAACCCACTCAGCCAACTTCCACTTCTAATGGTGACAAAGGAGAAAAATATGAAAGTAAGAAGGCTTACAGGCATTGCAAATTTTGTGGGAAAGATGGTCATGATGAGTCCAAATGTTTTAAGAAGATGACATCTTTATAAGCAACGATGAAGAAACACAACATCAATATTGGTTCTACTTCTTCTTCTTCTTTTCATTGACATTCACTTTCTACTTCTAATTTATCCTTCAATGGAACTTAGACTTCTTCTTATAATGAGTGGACTATTGATTATGGAGCATCTGATCATATGGATAAGAATAAAGCCAATTTTTCTGATCTAAATGAATGTAACACGAAGAAAATATTTGTTGGTGATGATAGATCTCTTAGTGTTGTAAGGTCTGGAACAATCCAGGTAGAGAATGGTCATTTTAATGATGTAGTATGTATTCCAAGTATTCATTACAAAATTCTATCAGTATATCACATAACTCATTCAGGTTAAGGTAAAACCATAGAGTTTTCACCTCACCAAGTTGTAATCGATTATCTAAAATATCCTCAACATGTTCTTGCAATTGGAATTGTTGATGATATTACCGGGTTGTACAAATTTGAAAACTTTGGGACATTACTTTTTCCATTAGTTTTTGTTACTGACAACGATGTATTGAGTAAACTTTGACATGAACGGTTTTGTCTTCTAAACTATTTCTCATTGCATCAACTATGCAATCAACAAATGGTGACTGATCTTCCTCTAGTTTCATGCAGAGATGGAGTTTGTGTTGATTGTGTTCTCGAAAAAGATCATCGAGACAATTTTGATAAACATGCCTCTTGTCACACCTCGACCCCTTTGCATCTTTTTCACAATGGATTATGTGGTCCACTTTCTTCTCCTTGTTTTTCTAGGTGCAAACGTTTCTTAATTTTTATTGACAAATTTTCCATATGCACTTGGGTTTACTTCTTAAAAATTAAGAGAAACATTTTTGACAAGTTCTTGGCCTACAAGGCCCTTGTAGAAAAGCAATCCAGACATCAACTTTAAATATTAAGAATAGATAATGGAGGAGAATATGTGAAAAATCAATTTACAAGTTACTGCACTGTAAAGGGTATCCAAATGGAACACATTGTTCCATATACACCACAACAAAATGGTGTTGCTAAAAGAAAGAATTGCACTTTAAAATAAATGGCTAATTGTATGATCCATTCTAAGGGATTAAGTCTAAAGTATTGGTCGAAAGCCATTAAATTTGCAAATTACATAGTAAACTTCACTCCCACTAAATATATTAAAAATATAACACATGAAGAAGCATGGAATAAAATTAAGCCAAATGTAAGTCACTTCCTTGTATTTGGAAGTGTAGCATGGGCTTACATTCCTGATGATAAAAGGAAAGCATTGCATCCTAAAAGTGAGAACTATACAGTTTTTGGTTATTCTCAATATGTCAAAGGTTACAGACTTCTTCAACCACATTGTAATGAAATTATTATTAGAAGAGATGTTAAATTTGATAAAAATATCTTGGCATGCAAGTCGAATTCGACGATTGGGCCTTCTTCATCCTGTGAGCCATAATCGTTGTTTGTGCTAACTATTTCTCCTATTATAGTTTCTTCTTCTTCATATGATGACATTGAGGATGAAAATCCACCTCTGACTTCTCACCTTCCTCCATATGAGTCCATTGAACCTGAACTAGCACCAACACCATCGCTTCCTAGATGGGTTTTTTCAACATGAGAAGCAAATGGTTGTATTTTCAATGATCCTTCATATTATTGTCATACACATTCAAAGTTCCAGCAAGCCTCTTCTCTTTTGGCTCAAGTTTCAAGTACTCATGATCCAAAGACATTTGAAGAAGCGTTAGGTCATCTATATTGGGATACAACAATGAATGAAGAGTATCATTCTTTAACGGAAAATGATACTTGGTATCTTGTACCTCTTCCAAAGGAAGAAAACTTGTCAGATGTAAATGGGTATAAAGAACTAAGTATGCATCAGATGAAAGTGTTGAAAGACACAAGACTTAGTTATTTTACAAAGTATTCTCCCAAGTTGAAGGAATTGGCTACAATAAAACCTTTTCCTCTGTCGTGAAAATGAATTCCATCTTCTTTGTTCTTTCCCTTACCACCTCACATAAATGGGAGGTCCATCAGATGGATTCTAAATCTTCCTTCTTGCACGGGGATTTGGAAGAAGAAATATACATGAAACAACCTCCTAGCTATGTCCAAAATGACTCTATCCTTGTTTGTCTCCTTAAGAAATCTCTTTATGGTATTTAACAAGATCCTTGAGCTTGGTATGCCAAAATGGAAAACTTTCTTCTTGACACCAACTTTTCTATATGCCATTCTAATCCTAATGTCTATACCAAGAAAGTAGGAAGCCATCTCATAATCTTTGTCCTTTATGTTGACAACCATATCCTTACTAGTAGTGACTCAAAATTTTTAAACCATGTGAAAACCAACCTTAAGAAGAAATTTGAAATGACAGACTTAGGATTTTTTCACTATTTCATTGGCCTCCAAGTTTTGCAAACCAAGGAAGGAATTTTTCTTTCCTAGTCTAAGTATGTTTGTGACCTTGTTCATTGCTTTCACATGGAATATTGTAAACCAACCCCTTCTCCCTTCTAGTTTGGAGTCAAGCTTGCTTCCACCTATACTTCTCCTGAAGTTGATGCCACTTTGTATCATCAATTAGTTGGTAGCCTCTTATACTTGACTTGTACCTGTCCTGATCTTTCCTTTGTTGCTGGTCTTATTTCCTGGTATATGTGAACACCCCATGAAATCCATTGGAAAGAAACTAAAATAATACTTAGGTATGTCAGGGGTACAGTTCAATTGAAGATACATTATAGTTAAGGGGGGTCTCCTTTATTGTTTGGTTTCACTAATTCAGATTTGGACGACGACCCTAATGATCAGATGTATACTACAAGTTATTTTTTCAGCCTTGGTTCAAGACCTGTCACTCTGGACTATAATCAACAACATGCTATTTGTATTTCTTCAGCAGAAGCATAGTACCGAGTAGTGGTTAATGCAGCTCAGGAAGCCTTGTGGCTTCGATAGATCCTTTTAGATTTTGGATTCCAACAACAACATTCAACAAGCATTTGGTGTGACAATTAGAGTGCCATCAAGCTTGCCAAATATCTAGTTCAACATCATCGCAACAAACAGATTGAGCCACACATGCACTTCATTAGAAAACTCATTTATGATCGAGTTATTCAAGTGCTCTTCTTCCCTATAAGAATATCAAGTTGCAATTTTTTTCACAAAGTCTCTTAGAGAAGTTCAGGAAGTTTTCATTAAGAGGGGATAGGCTATAATGCCTCCTTCCTTCTCCTATTTTGTCATCTTTGCAAATACTTCATTCCTATCCCAAGTTGTTCTTAAGGGGGGATGTTAAAATATTTAGACACTTAGGATTTAGTTAAGATCAACTTGGTCTATTATGTCGTTAGGTAAAAGTGTGTTTCTTATTGTGTTTATTTAGTATGCATTGGTAGTTAAGAAATTTGAAGGCCATGATATGTTCTCGACATAGAGTGATCTGACGATTCATATTCTCCTCGATCTTAACGACTACATATGATCTTTATTTAAAGAGCATGGAGGGTAATTTACTGATGATCAATTGTGAGAAAATATCTTGTAAAATATCTTTGTAAATTTCTTTTGCATCAATACATTTCTTCAAGTGGCAACATTGGTTGGGGTCATGGATGTTTCCTTATAGGTTTTTTAACACGTGAAAACATCGGTGTGTTGATGTTTGATCTACTTGCGTGAATGGTTACTAAATGAGTTCTTCCTCGGTTGGAATACGTGGGTTGTCAAACAAAAAAAGTTTCATTTAATGCCTTAAAAAAACAAAAAAAGTTTCATTTAATGCCTTAAAATGGATCTGGAAGATTTCAAACGTTTTTTTGGATCCAAATTTCCAAATTTGAACCAACCGCTAAAATGTATCTACAATTTGATTCCTCCAATTTTTTTCACCCATAAATCATTGATATCAATGACAAATAATTTATTGATCCGATCACATCACTCGTAGATCAATGCAAAAACTGTATCAAAATAAACAACTAAAATCTTAAGTAAATAGGGAACAAAGAAAGTACAATATTATTTTATATTGGTTGTGTTGAGGGTAAAAAATTAAAGGTGAATGAGTTGTAAACAAATTTGGTAGATAGCTCAAATAATTGTATATTATTTTTTATATGGGATTTTGTTGTTTTGAGGGTCGACTCCTTGTGTTACCTTCTAATAGGAAATCTTTTTATCCTCTTTGAAATTTTTAAGGAATGTATTTAAAGATAGTTTATCAATATTTTCTAGTTTTTTTTTTTTTTTTTT
>ML779757.1:500066-520719 GCA_009831015.1 Picea engelmannii | reverse complement strand
TAATGGATATGACTGTTTTTGTTTTATTTATGTTGGAATTTTGGGATTTGAAAAGCTAAGCTAATTATTTGGATAAGGAGATTCTATACTGGTACAATCTATTTGAAAAGATAAGCTAATGGATATGACTGTTTTTGTTTTATTTATGTTGGATTTTTGGGATTTTAAAGAAGAAAGTGTGAGAGATTGTCTCCAATTAACTAAATGCTTCATATAATGATATAAGATGATATAAGGTTTAGATGTGTGTCAATATTTTCTTTCCAGCATTTCGAATAGAAAGGTGATAGATGACAGTATATATAACCTAATTCTATTTTATTAGATTTTTTCCAAGTAGTTCTGAATGTTTGGCAGTTTTGTATATCTTTTTCTTCCAAGTTCAAGTATTAATAATAATAATTTAATTTGATTACTAAACTTTATATAAATGTACATAAATAAAAAGTTTATATAAATGTACACATTTTATTTTATTTTTGAATTTAAACCTATGATCTCATTTTTATTTTTGAATTTGAACCTATGATCTCATTAAAAACTCATTAGTATTAGTTTGAAGAAACTCATTAGTTTCAATAAGGAGGAAATTTTAACTTTATCTTGGAGTTTTGAGATTTTGTTTATTATCCATTTTATCTTGGAGTTTTGAGATTGTTTTACAGAGATGATGGGTATCCTAGATGATGGCGCACAATGTAGTGAATCACAATTTTTTCATATAAAAGTAGGAAAATAACTGTGGAAAAATAAACGCATGTAATAGGTAGTGTTTTATTTATCCCTGTGGCTTCTTCACAGCTCTGGATAAGTATAGATGGATCTATCTAATCCCATATTAGCTAACATGCAGTGTTAATTTTATTCTCAGATAGGACGGATCTCTCTAGACACACAGATTAACTACTTCGAGAATACAAGGGGAGAGCTGGTCGGAATGCTGGGCGAGAACAATGCCGAGGAATTTCTCAGAAAGGTCATCTTTACAATAACTGTTGGTGCAAACGACTTTTTAAACAATTATCTCGAGCCTATTGTTTCCATTCCGGAGAGAGCAAGGATTTCTCCTGACAAGTTCGAAAAAACCATGATTGTCCAATTCCGTCGACAATTGGAGGTATAAAATCGATCATGGAATCTCTTATAGGTAAATTAAGGTGTAATCATTGCGCAGAGAAACAGCGAAGCGCTCTAGGGTTGATCTCGGCACTTAATAGAACGGGGTTAGGATTAATCTTTGCTACTATATTAATTCCAGAACTTTTCAATTGGTTCTGCAGAAATTATACAGTCTAGGTGCAAGAAAATTCGTAATTTCTGCAGTAGGACCGATTGGCTGCATTCCATATGATCGTGCCATCAATCTGGTACCGCGTGGTAGCTGTTCTGAATCCTCAAATGAGCTTGTAAGGGCATACAATGAGCTGCTAAGGGATTTGATCGATGAACTCAACACAAAACTCACTGGAGCATTCTTCGTATATGCAAATTCCTACGATAGTGTTCTTGATCTCCTCCAAAATTTTGGAAACTATGGTAAGGAATAATAGAATCCTTCAAGTTATTTATATTTTTTCATAATTTTAATGAATAAGGGCTGGAAAACACCTCGTCATAAACTGTATTAGTTATCATAATTTAAATGTCCGATGGGTTTCAGGATTCGATAATGCAGATGATCCTTGCTGCGGGGATGTGATACCACCAGTGCCATGTTCGCTTCAGAGCAATATGTGCCGAGATCGATCCAAATATGTGTTCTGGGATGCATATCATCCTACCGAAGCTGCCAATATCATCATCGCCAAACAATTCCTTGACGGGGATCTTCGCTTTGTTTATCCCATCAACGTCCGTCAACTGTTCCTTCTCTGAATATTAACGCTAGATCCTTTTCTCTATGTGCGCCATTTCCTATAACAGTCTCTAGAAAGGATCCAAGGTTGCTTTGCTTCTGTTAAACTATGTCGATATGAAACAAAAATGTTGTAATTCTATATAGACTATATTTGATCGAATGTTGCTTTGCTTAAATTAAACTGTGACGATAGCTTGAATCCGAATTATGATGGAACGAAAAAGGAATGTTGCTTTGCTGAAACTAAACTATGTCGATAGCTTGAATCCGATTCACGAGGGAACAAAATTGTTGTAGCAGTGGTTTAATCGTTCTATTTTTTATTTTTTTTATTTTTTTTTTATTTTGCTTTAAAATTGGTGAAGAATGGTTGGATTTACAAATTTGAATGGTTAAGTTTATATAAAGTGTCCCAAAAAAAAATTCAGCATGCTGAATTCATTTATGAATACATTTATGCATTTAAAAAGATAATTTAAACAAACAAAAAATTCAAAAAACAATTTAAACAAAAAAATAGAAATTTTATTCAAATTTACATAATCGGATTAAGACCAATTCGTGTCGAAAAAAAAAAAAAAAGTTTAGCCATCGCCATTGTTATAAGCCTGTACAGATTATATTCACGCTGCATATGCTTTGCTTACCATAATATATATGGAGGATTAAAATCCATGTTTGGTTTTAATGGTAGTGAAATAAAATCAAACTTTTTTGGTTGCCTGAGCCTTCTGGCATTTGTTTGAGCTTTTAAAAGCTTAGAGCATCACTTGTTTCCTTGTCACATTATTACACAATCTCTGGTTCTCTACATCTACTTGATGTTTAATTTCTATAAATAATCCAACACATTAACCAACTACGGTGATGATCAGATTGCTTAACTTTGTTTCCAAGGAAATAAAAAAATCTACTCTCAAGTATGTAGAAAATTGATCCCATGGTAGAACGTCTCAAGTATTTGTTTGAGCTTTTAAAAGTTTAGAGCATCACTTCCTTGTCACATTATTACACAATTTCTGGTTCTCTACATCTACTTGATGTTTAATTTCTATAAATAATCAAACACATTAACCAACTATGGTGATGATAAGATTGCTTAACTTTGTTTCCAAGGAAATAAAAAAATCTACTCTCAAGTATGTAGAAAATTGATCCCATGGTAGAACGTCTCAAGTGTGTAGAAAATTGATCCCATGGTAGAACATGTCAAAATAACTAGTAAACGAGTATAATTTCAGTTTGATTCAATGTAAGTACTAGTGTCGTTCCTGTTATGTATCAAGAGAACCTTTGTTACAATGTTCATTTAAAGGAGTATTTAAGAATGTCACATGGAGAATAGCTCTTGTTGTAAGAGGATAACCTTCCTTAAACTGTTCATTTATAAGGAACATTTAAGAATGCCACATGGAGAATAGCTCTGGTTGTTTGAGGACATTATTTCGATTAGGTTGTGGGGAATTCACAATTCAGTTAAGGGTTGCTTTGGAATTATATTATCAGAATCACATTAGAAGTGGTTGCTGGTAGAGGTAAATAGGTTTTATTTTTCACTTCAAATTAATATATCAACTATTTTTAATAAATCATTTGTAATTAATAATTATAATTAAAAGAAAATTGAAAAAAACTTTAATTTTTAATATTGATATATCATTAATATTTTATAAATTATCAATTAAATAAATATATTTTAAATAATTAATTATTTTTAATAATTTATTTGTAATTAACCATTATATTTAAAAGAAAATTGGAAAAACACTTTAAAATAATTTTAAATATTAATATATCATTAATATTTTATAAATATCAATTGATAAACATATTTTAAATAATAAATATAGGAACAATGATCTTTTTTTTCTAGCATGCATTAACAAAGCTTTATAGTTCATAAGGCAGGTTGGGGATATAATGTAAAAGTTAATATTATCATAAAATTTTCAATGGTGAAAATGTATATTTTACATGTAGGAAATATGAATATGTATGTTTATAAGTAAAATACATGGACATGTATCTTGATAAGGAAAAATACAATTATTTTATTAGAAACCCCAAAGGTGTATATCTCTTGGGTGGTAAATTTATGGGATGACTACAAAGTTTCCATCAAAAACCACATAAACAACATATATTAGTAGAATAAAAATATAATGTAAAAATAAAGGTTACATAAAAAGTTTAAAGTAGTTGATATTATCACTAATAAATTTGGTGGGAAGTTATAATTGTTAAAGGTGAAAATTTAGTAGAATAAAAATATAATGTAAAAATAAAGGTTACATAAAACACTTAAAGTAGTTGATATTATCACTAATAAATTTGGTGGGAAGTTATAATTCTTAAATGTGAAAAATGCATAGTAGTTGATATTATGACTAATAAAGAAGATGGGAGGTTATAATTGTTAAAGGTGAAAAATGCATATTTTACAATGTAAGAAATATGAAGTAACATGTATGTTTATAAAAATAAATAAGATTATGTATTTTGAAAATTCTTCTTTATGGAAATCTAACAAACTAAAAGTACACATTTTTTTTCTTGAAAATTTTGTGTCATGATGACAAAATTTTCATAAAAAAAAATAAAAAAACAACATGACTTAGAATAATGAAGTGGTCACCATCAAGATTTACAAATATGAACACAATAATAAAGACATTAACAATAACAACGAACACATTAACAATAATAATGAACATATCTCTATTTTATCAATTATATATGTTTCCCATTGTGCAAATGCACTAAGAGTTAGAGAGACACAAATGATATTCTATTGAGGATATCACCAATAATATAAATGATGTGGAATACCAATGCTACTTTCATAAGCGAGTCTATTTGAAAAAAAAAAATGCATATATTATATATGTGTTTTATGAATATCTTAATCTACCTCTATATATCAATATCAATGGTCAAATAATCAATAGTTCGTCTAGCATTGATAGTGTTTCAAGCCTCCATGAATACCAAGGACTAGAGAATGAATCAACACCTCTATGTCTATCGTGCCTAACTAAATCTCTTATTATTTTCTAATAATTATATTAAAACATTAAAACAATAATAATACATTAAAGAAAAAAAGTTGTGTTATCTGGTTAAAGTTTTCAATAACAATTTAACCTATATCTAGATGTCTAGGTTAAGGGTTGAAGCTTGTGTCAAATAATTCTCTATGCATTAAAAAGTTGGAGTGATCACAATATTACCATACCCCAATTCAAGGATCTTCTAGAATAAGTGATAAGGCAATCTAGGGGTCCATTGATGAAATAGAAATCGAGATGCACACAAAATCTATTTATCATTACACATAAATTTCTCAACAACCTCCAACAAATCCAAACTAATTGCTAACCAATTCTATTGTAAGCAATATCTCCAATACCCTTCCATATTGTTTACATTACAAATATCAAACAAAATAAAATTACAACACTTTGTCTTTGTCTCACATGATCTTCATTAGCACTTACATCCACCTTTGAACTTCATAGGCATTGCTCTTTTTCTCTCATCATCTTTGAGCTACCCATTCATTCAGCACAGATACAACGACTACATACCATCAATAATATATTTGTAGGATCACCAATTCTTGACTACCCCTAAGAATAGTTTAAATACCAAGTCATCTTATTGATATACTTCCATCTATCAAATATATATAAAACTATGTATTGAAATTTATCTAGGTAAATAATCTAATTATTGAATGTACTAAGTAATTGATCATACCAAGTGACCTATTATGTACACTAAAAAAAACTCAAAATAACTTATAACTATTGTGTTTGGCTTTAAAAACCCCAACAGTTTTATAACAAACCATAAACCTAATCAAATCAGCAATGTGTTCTCGAAGCTTCCGGAACTACCGATTTTATCATGCTATTCTGTTCATAATTGGTTCTGCATTATACATTTTTACAAACTCAAATATAACGCTCTTAAATACTTTAATACACACTTTAAAACATATCACACCACACAATAAATCTTGTTTATAGAAGTTCTTTTCTTGATTTGATTCTTCAAGTATTTCACCGTAGTTGACTTTGATGTCGTTGTCGGTGAAAATCAGATGTCGATAAGCTACTGATTTTCTACCACCAAAGACAAATCAATGTCAAATATCATCTGGAGAGATGTTCTGTTGAACACGAATCCAAACACTGTGATTCCCGCTTGGTTGTGCTCAAAATACTTCACAAGTGCTTTCCCCATGTATTCTACGGGGCAACGTAGCATTGTTCATGACAACTCACAATGCTATCCACACAGGGTCTCTTCGCAGAAGCAGACTCCTCCACAATAACTCCTCTTTATCACAACTGACCACAATTTTCACTATCTTCCACCAATCCATTAGCCTCCTCGATCATGACTGCCTTGATTTCCACGTGCACGGGGTAGGCTATCGTTGGCTTTGAACATGGGATCCAGAAATTGTGATATGCGAATAAACCAAAACTCCTCCATGCAGCGGCTCCTTCTCCAGTGATCTACACACAGTAGATGACGACTCTCTCAACAAAAAAAAATGACTGATGTAACTCTCTCTTATGCAACACATCTCTTACACTCAGCAGAATTAAAACTCTCAAACACACATAAACTCAGAAAACAAATTATTCTATTCTCATCTTCTTGGGCCCTCACACGAAGGAGTTAATCCCAGAGCACTCAACTCTGATACCAAAATGCAAATCAAGATGCATACACAATCTATTTTTTATTACACATCAATCTGAATACATCACACTTATATAGATGCTATTAAATTCAACTTATTCTAAATATGAAGAGAGATTGAGAGAATCTCTCAACAACCTTCAACAAATCCAAACCAATGGCTAACCAATACTATTGTAAACAATATCTCCAACTTGATGCAGAAGATTCCATATACAACAATCTAGTTCAATGATCCAACAATACATTAACAATCCAGGGGTTCTGATTTATAAAACAGGTTCTTTATGTAGCAAGTTCAAAATTAAACAACGATCCTAGCATGTTTGAAACGCATCCGTGATCCTGGATACAACAGGTTGGATATGCAACGATCCAGTGATCGAGGGGTTATGCATTAAATTTACATGTAAATTGAAACGATCAAGCTTGGGAGTGAAGATAATAATAATAATAATAATCTATTTTTAAAGTCACGATCAAGCTAGCATATCAAATTGGTGTATGAAACCCCTTGTTTGTGGGATAAGGGATCCCCCTCAGCCTAGCTTGACTGGTAAAATCTACGAAAGTATACATACCCTACCCCATCTGGATTTGAACTTATGACCTCTTAAGATAAACAGCCATCCCAAGCATTAAAAATAAATGGAAATGCTACTCCAACAAACACCATCCAAACTTAACAAGAGAAAGTAGACACCTGACCATCATTATTCTATGTCGGGTGGTATTCCAACAAAAATGATAAATAAAGAATGAAAAAAAAAACGATCAAAATCATTTCTTGACTACGAGGAAGAATATTATACCCTCATTAAATCCTATCCATCCCCTTAATATTTATTATAAAAAAACAAAACCCAAATTTTTGGAACCCCAATTCATATATAGAGACGCTTATCCACGTAATTATGGATAGCATATTATTGTTTGAAATGTAAAAATAAATAAATAAAATAAAGATATATTAAATATTAATTTAAAAAAATATTAAATATATTATAATAAGTTATTTGGTATCACCTCATTTGTGGGGAATCATTTATAGTTTTTCTTAAGATGTTTTTCTTGGAAAAAAATAATAATCATAATTTAAGTTATATAGGTATGTATGTATAATTCCAAGGGGATAGATCAATTATTCTTGGGCATTTGACTAATTTTGTAACATTAGGTGATTGACTCAAATGGGATGAGATTTTATCTAAGAATTTGGGGAAGCATCCCTTGATAGATAAGTTTTACCAGCTAGCTTAAGTGGTTGAGTTCTTTGAGATGAACATTTTCTTGAGGAGTTCCTAGAGATTCATGTATGAGGTTTCTAGGTCAATCCCATACATTGATTGTCTATGTTGCATGCCTCATTTTATGCCCCCATAGAGTTATGGATTATAATAAACAATGATGGTTTTATAGTAGGTACTATTTGATAAATAGGGGGAAGTGCATGGGGTTCTCTCTCTCTCTCTCTCTCTCTCTCTCTATATATATATATATATATATATATATTATAGTGTAGATCCATCTTAACTCTTGATTTTTTAAACACTGATAGGTTTGTATGTAATTTTTTTTTTATCCCTCTTGAACTCCAAACAACAAGGGTTAGGGTTTTCTGTGATTTATGAATTCTCTTCTTTTGATCTAGTATTCTTGATGAATCTCATGGGGGGTTTCCCCCCTTCCTAAAATTCAACCCTTAATGAAGTCATCCATGCCATTCATTTTGCAGCTCATGGTGATTCCTCGTGTATCCCTTCTCACCTGAAGGATGTTGTTGGTGCACTCCCCTCCCAAGATGCCTACATGAAGGATCTGCCTCAACCCAATGGAGCCAATGGTGGATTTCCCAAATGGAAATTTGTTCAATGCATTCCTAAGGTGATTGAGATGCTTAAATATGAAATCTCCTCAACGTGAGTTGGAAATTATGTTCATTTTATGAAAGACCATGCAATCATTAGAAAAATTCTTGGGATATGGCCTTCAGAGAGAGACTTAGCCGCTTGAATCAAATATCGCTGGAAACCTAGAGACCGCTTTGATCTCAAGATCAATTCCAAAGGGTTTTTCACAATCATATTTCATAATCATTAGGATTGAGAGAGGGTTTTTGAAAATGCACCCTATTTTTTTGGCTCATTCAGTCTACACCTATAGTACTAAATAGAGAAATTCAATCCCGATAAGGAAGAATTTACCTATGCCTCGGTCTGGGTTCATCTGTATTCGTCATCACACAAATATTGGGATGAATAAATCTTGGAAAGAATAGGTAATATGGTAGGAACCTATGTTAAATATACAAAGGAAACTAAATAAGGTTGATATATTCCCTATGCTCAAATTTGCATCTATATGAAATTTTTTGTTCCCGTTTGTGAGTTGATATGTCTTAGCTATCAATACACAGACTAGATCCAAACCCTAGATTAAGAATTCATTTCCTTTCATTGTTGGAGGTGCCACATACATGGTCATATCTTGAGAGATTTCCCTCTACTTAACCCTTTTAATCCATATAAACCCGAAGTTGAGAAAGATGAGGAGGGTTTCACCAATATTGCCAAAAAATGTTGATTTGGGAGAAATCCAACTCCCTCTAGTCCTTCCAAATACACCTTAACCAAAAAAAACTATGAAATACTCAGATCTACCCCTGAGGATCCTCCTTCTGACCATATTCATGATCCCTCTCATACCCCAAATATCACAAAACCTCTGATCTTCCCCCTAACCCTGATGAGCCCAAAAGACCTAAAACCTTTGATATACCTACTAATCTCCTACACTTGGAATATGTGAGCATGAATCCTGAAGGTGAGGATAATACTAACTTTGATCCAAAAGATATGGAATCTGAAGGCATATACATATATATATATATATATGGTGTTATGGATGCATTCCACAAGCAGGACATGAAGTTGATCTCACCGGAACACATTCAACATGTACATCAAGTTATCTATAGAAGAAATAAAGAGCACTAGTAAACTTAATCCACCCAAGAAGAACCCTCGAGATCATAAATGCATGGGATGCAAATGGAATATACAACTTCTGGAGAAAATTGGGGATATATTGGTCAACTCTGGCTAGTATGCATTGATGACATATTCTTACCAACACTCTCCCTCCTCAAGTTTTCAATGAAAATTGTCTATTGGAACATTCAATAAATAAATGGTAAGAGAAAGCAAAGGCTCTTATGCAATAAGGTGTGTATGGAATCTCTTGATATTTTTATGTTGCAAGAAATGAAATTCTCTATTTCAACCTTTTCTACTATTCTTCCTAAAATATATAAGGCTCGACAATCTCTTGCTCTAGATTCCAAAGGATCTTCGATGGGGATTGCAATCCATTGGAACATAGCCACAAAACTCTTGGAGAATTTTTTTCTAATGCAAGAACTATAACAACTCAATTCATACCAATAGGCTTGGAATCCACTATCTTTATCAGTAATGTCCATGGATCACAACAACTCAATGAACAATATGACTTCCTACAAACACTACAAAACAATATCAGCTTCATTGAACATCAATTTTGGATCTTAGGCGAGGAATTAAAATTTATCTCCTCCCTTGCGGAAAATAAAGGAGGGATACACAAGATAGATCCTGACATCGCGACCTTCAATTCCTTCATTCAAGACCAATTTCTGATCGACATTGAAACCATCAATGGTATACACACTTGGAATAACTGAAGAGGTGGATCCCAACAAATTGCTTGCTAACTTGATAGATTCCTAGTCTCTGAGTCACTCATGCTCTCATGAATTCAAATGGAAGTCAATATCCTCCCCGCAATAGGTTTTGATCACTGACCCATCTCTCTCAATATCGATGTTCAAAGTGCTTCTCTCAAGTAGCCTTTTAAGTTTGAAAATTTTTGGCTCTTCCACCTAGATTTTCAAAAGAATATCCAAAAATGTTGGGTTTAAGATTATGTGGAGCAAGGTTATTTAATTTTTCTCTTTCAACACCATATAAAGAACCTCAAGAAACATCTTAAATCTTGGAACAAACTTGTCTTTGGAAACATATTTCAATCTCGAAAACAATTGGAAACTCAGATGGTTGATCTCGAGTGTTGTGTTGGTTTTGTCACATGGGTGAGAAAAAACAAAACACTTGCATGCTTAGTTAAGTCAGATAAAGAAGCCAAAATTTTGTGAGTTGATTAGATAACCAAATACACATGAAACAAACGAAATAAAACTAAAAAAAACTAAGAAATAAATGTTAGATAATCTTGAAAGAACTAGAACCATGAAAAGAAAAAAATGACCAATATATAGCTACCAATGGATCAATATATTGATAGGCTAAACACTGTAAAGAAAGGCAGGGACTTATGAGTCCCCTCTTCCTCCTTGGGAGGGATCTTGAGTTCCCTAATAGAGAGCTCTTCTCTTCATGCAATGGCAAGTCACAATGGTGAAGAAATACAATGCCAATTCCCTCAACAGGTGAGTGGAATGGCCCTTGCAATGGTGCTTGAATGATTCAAAGAGAAAAGAGGATTCTCAAAGAAGAATTCTCACAACATAAAAATACCTTGAAGTTCTTCTTTTTCTAGCAAACCCATGGCACATATTGATAGAATCCATTCATGGAAAGATATAATTGGTTCATAGTGTGAACAAGGGGCCTTTTAGGGAACTTCCTATCCTTTGACCAATCTCCAAGCTAGATTTTGCTCATATATGAGTGTCAAATCATGTTGGGGGTCGGACTAGAAGTGGTTGAGAGGCCGACAAGATTCATAAATGTGTTGTTCATGGAAGTGTGCGACTTTTGTCGTTGAAAGTCATGCATCTTGCACACAGTGCACACTCAGGCCTGTGTTATCCTGCGCAGTCTGCGCACAGTGCACAGGCTCCCTTTGGTGAATTTGCACACTTTTATTTTGGAACCAAGTATATAGTTTTTTTCCTTTTCATGGATTTTGGTGTTGTAGGTGGACTAATTGTTGTTGACATTGATGTATTTCTTCAATCATTGTGTTCATTACTGCGGAATATTTTTCAATGATAACAGATGCCCCCTGATGTGTGAGGTTAGGAGCATACATATAGCCAAAATACATCAATGTTTCTTTTTCTGAGAGTGCCATTGTAAGGAAGAGTGAAAAGAGGAACTGCAAGAGCGATCCGCGGAGAGCAAGGGAAAACTGTGGGACCCAAACCTTTCTCTAGGAAAAAATAAAATTTGTGTACAAACGAGGTGGGCATGCCCTATGCTCGTGTCATGAAACCAAAACGTGGGACTGTAAATAATGAAGGATGCTGAAGTAGATAACTGCAACGCCCTCGGGGGCAGTTGATAATGAAATATGACTGTTTTTACTGGTGAATTGGCTCTAAAGCGAGTAATGGATGACTATAATAATTGTCAATGAATCACAGGCATTGATGGCCTATCAACTTCAGAGGTCTTCGAATGGTATGAACCAACTGCAATGGTCACATAGTAATACTTTCGTTAACATAAGAGTTTGTTGAATTTGAATGTCATGGGGGTCAATAGAATCATAAAGAAATGATGATTCTCTCTGTGTCGTCCGAGACTCCTCATTGAAAAGGTAATGAGAGTCAAGATACTTCCGCCCTTCTGAAAACTATGTTGATGTCGACATGAAGGGAGACGTGACGCTAAGAAGCAAAGGGATTCTTGAAATCCACTAAGTAATAGATGAGATTAGGTACTGATGAGTAACATGAACGAAGTCAAGATGCTGTGGGACTAAATATTTCCCTTTGTTTGGGTGTTGAAGGATGGTTGGAAACAACCATAAAATTAGATCTAGTGCCAGGGGGACGACTAGATATGGGGTTAAACTATGCCAGAGGCTAACAAAGTGGGAAAAATCAGAGATCGTGGGTACATGGACTTGGGATACTCGGGGTTTGTTAACGATGTCGGTATGAAAAAATGGTGGATTCCCCAACCAAGGGCGACATGGGTTTCTTTTCCAGGTAAAAGAAGGCCATCAATGATGACAACGAAAAATATGTGTATATGATGGAAAAAAAGGCTTTATACAATTACCAAATAAATAAATAATAATTTGGGTTGAGTATACATATACAGAAACAGGTTCCCCAGTGAAAGATGGCTTGGCCTATTTAAAGAGCAAGTTTGTGAAGAGAACTAGTGGAGGGTGGGGGCCCCATGGGTGGGTTTATGTATTAGGTAAATGGATGGAGAATAATCTGCAGATGGGAAAACTAATGGTGGATGAAATGAAGGGCTAATGAAACTGAAGGGGTGCAGTCAATAGAACCAAGGGTGAGATGACCTGAGATTCCATTGGAAAGGTTATAAATATGATGAGAAGAAGTATGGGGTTCATTCTTGAAAGTGCACTATAATATCAAGACTCCCAATCCTAGGGGATGAAATCAGCATGAGTGTCAAGTTGTCGATGGGAACTATGAATGGGAAAACTCATGTGGGAGAGGGTGCTACTGGTTGACAGTACCAAAATTTGGCAGAGGTAAATATACTGCAGAGCCATATGTAGGGATCCTAAAGGTAAATGTTAGAGGGTGTGATTGGGATATGAAATTAGTAACATAGGGAGTAACTACATGCCGGTGTCAAACATATACCTGAAGGGGTTGTAACCTTGTTGAAAAAGTAACTGCACACATAAAAACCAAATACCCGACGTGAAAAATATCTAAAGATTAACAAATAATCCATTATGGATGGTATAAGGACCTCTCCCAACAAGAGAACCAACTCTCTTCCCAAATAGAGGAACCACAATGTTAAGAGTAAATCTTATGGAGGAAGAAATCCTAGGTTTAATGGCTCAAGGAAGGAGAGCACAACACCAAATTCTTTCATCAATTGTTGAACCAACATTGACACTCCAACTGTATCACCCAATTAACATCATCCCAAGGTAAAAAAATCACAACTCATCAAGATATTGATAATGACTTATTTTCTTTCTTATAAACTATGTTAATTGATCCCTAACTGAAAGGTATGTTGTTATCCACTCTATAGCCAGTCACATTCCTAAATTGATCATTAATGAACACAATGTCTACCTTCTGCACCTTCTTTCCTTGTCAGAGGTTGAAGTCACAATCATGAATATTGATCTAGGAAATTCACTAGGTATAGATGGCTTCATGAAATATTTATTCTACCACTGCTAGCCAATTGTAAAGTAGGATGTCTAGGCTCTTATTGCTAAATATTAGAGAATAAAAGGTGTTAGATCCCTACTCTCAATGCCACATTTTTTACCCTGATCCGTAAGGAGGAGAAAGTGTTTGACCATAGTCAATTTCGACCCATATCCTTATGTAATGTCATCTACAAAGTCATAACTAAATTCATTGCTTCCTTTCTAAAACCTCTTATGCATTTACTTGATTCCCTTGAATAGTTTGCCTATGGGGAAGGTTGTTAAATCCTTGATAACATTATTCTTTCCCATGAGGTGGTCCATTTCATGAAATCCAATAAATCCCCAAGAATTTTGATCAAACACGATACATCCAAAGCTTTTTATAAGCTCATTTGGAAATATGTAACATCACACATCCCATCCGAGGGACATTACAATGAAGAAACTCATAAAAATAAAATTTTACAGGTAACTAAATTAATTATTTTATAGCTAACTGATTTATGGTAGCTTTCATATACGAATTAAAAACAAATTTAGCTATTGTTCTCTACCATTAAAATGATGCATCTACAAAATACTAAAATAGACATGAATTTAGCTAATAAACTTCATTACAACATGATATAAAATCTGTTCTCATTTACAAAGATCATGCACAACAAGTTCACTCATAAATACAAGACAAAAAATAGATAAACACTTATCTTTTTTAAACAGTTGTCCAACCAATTTCTTGGGATAGACGATCCACCCAACCATAAACTTTCTACTCCAAATATAAACAACAAGACACCCCTAGGCTGAGGGTAGTAATCCACGAAAGGTGGTGGTCTCTCACTATCCACTCACAACTCATAAACTCACAATGCACTAGTATTCTCCTACAACTATCCCAATTTTCCACCAGATCTCTTCCTCTTGACCTTACCAACCCAAGGAATGTACCCCTTCACTGATATCAGACCCTCGAGTGTCCCATTCATTTATTAGGTTTTTTCTAGCACAGGTACCTAGGAATCTCTTAGTTGTGAACTCAAGGGAGCTCACTGCTAGGAAAACTACCAACAAACAACAAAAAACACTTGTTGTTTTAGTGCAACTCACTCAAGGGTTCACTCTTCATGCATGAAAACCTCTCTCTTCATTATTCAGTTCCATTTCACTCCAAATACGCTCCAAAATGATCTATAATTCACCCTCCATGGCTGCACTAGCTCCAAGCTATCTTTCCTGCTCTCTACTTTCTCCTTATGCACACAAATTGACTGTCTAAAATTGTTTTCCCCACCCATACGAATTTACTCTCCTTTGGTTTACTTGCTTGACTCACACACCTCCCCAAGATGATTTTACTCAACCCCAATGTGACTAATAAATTTGGGATGTGACCACTCACACCCACCCTCTTACATGTATTCAATGATTTTCTTTGGGAAAACTCAATAAAAAATTAGAAGGTTCATATACAAATATTAATTTTAGGAAAAAGGGGTTGAATTAATATACATAGGTAATTCCACCTTGGACCCCTCTTGACCATTATCCTATACATGCCCCTATCTCGTGGATAAATTATTCCCCCGTCTCTATCCATTTCCCCTTAGCATATCACATCACATTTTGTTATTAAAACATAGAATTAAAATTCAAATATTAAATCGCTTTCATTGTAGCCACACATTATATCTACATAAGGATTAATTAAACTAGGGATTATAGTGGGTATGTTACACAATACATCAATTATGTTATTTTCTCATTTGTATTCCATCCTTCTTGGTTCAGATAGATCATGGCGCTCATCTCATCGACCTTATTTTGAATATTGATCAATGGTTCATCCTTCCCCCTTTTCGTTCTTCCAGAGGCATCCGCTAAAGTCACCCCTTATCTCCCTTCATCTTCATTAATATTGATGAAGGTCTAGGATGAAATCTTAAAGTTGTTGCACATTCTCATAATCCTTGCGACCTCTCTCTTCATAACTACGACTTCCCCCTCTCTCATAATCAGTTTGTAGGTGATACTATGTTGATGGGAGTTCCCTCTTCCAGGGAATCTAGAGACTTTAAAAAGGTTATGGACGACCTCATGGAGGCCTCTCACACCTCCATCAATATTTTAAAATCCCAATTTTTATTCTTCAACACACCTCTCTCTGTTCAATTTCATTTTTCTTGTATCCTCGGTTTCTCGAGGATATCCCTTCCATCCAAATAACTCATTGCCCCTCTCCTTGATACAATTGTTCACAATTTCTCCTAAGAATATCTTCTTCCCCGACTTAGAAAAATAAATTCTACCTCGACCAACTTCTCCCTAAACATCGTTGGTCATATCATTGTTCTCAAATCATTCCTTCAAGTTATTCCAATTTATCTTTTCTTTGTTATCACAACCCCAAAATGCATCCTTAAGGCTTTCAAGGCTCTCCAACACAATTTCCTTTGGAAAGGAACTAACTCTACTAGGAAATGGGCTCTTGTCACCTCAAACACTCTTTGTCTTCCCAAGATAAAAGGGGGATCGAGGTTGAGAGACCTTGAACACCTCAATAACATCCTCAAGGCTAAAACCTTTTGACATTGGCTTCAATCCAAATGAAATATTTGGTGTGAATTGTAGATGAATAAATATGTCAGTAACATCAACCCTTCATATTTCATCGAAATGATGGGAAAAAATTCTATATCCATAATATACATTTTTTCTTGGCAACATAAATCCTTAATTCAAAATCAAATCTTTTGGGAAGTACATGATGGGATATTTTCTCTCTTCCCAAAAGACTCCTTCCAGTAGATTCCTCAACTTCAAATAAATCCCAACATCCTTACACTCAAATTTATTCTTCAAGAAAAATAGAGCAGCAAGGTTTATCAATATTGGCACTCATATTCCATATCAACTGATTGGAGAAATTGTTCCATCATCCTAGACCATATCTCTCTTTAGGATCACTCAATTTTATGATCTTTAAATATTAATCTTTTCAACAGAAAAATTTAAATATCCACACTTTTGGATAATATACGATAGGGTTACTGACCTACTGGATTTTTTAATATTAAAGAATCCTACTCTCTAGCTACCCATAACACCTTAACCCCCTTGGATGATATATAGAACAAAATTTGGAAAGGGAATTTGTGGCCCAAAGTTGCAACCTTTCTATGGCTCATTACCCATGGGAAAATTATAAAATTGTATCATCTCCTTTATCGAGGGTTTGAGGGTAATAGTATTTGTATCATGTTCCATCGAGTTAGTGAGTCCATTGGGAATCTCCTTAATTATTTCTTGTTTTGGAATTCCCTCTTGGATCAAGGTCTCCTTCTGACAATCGTATCGTTGTGTGAATTTGGTCCTACTGACTATCTCCTTTTGGCAATCACAAGGGTCCCAAAAGCCTATCCTTAATCATATTTGGTATCTTTTTCCTGGACTTGTCCTCTAGGATACATGGAAATAAAGGAACAAATGTATCTTTAAAGGTCATATTCTACATGCTTCATTCAATTGGAATAAGATCAAACAAAACATCCTCAAAACAATTCACTTTGGAAAATGGAATACATAAAGTTCTTAAACACAATGACATAGAGAAACTCCTTTTTGACTTGATCCTCTTACCTTCCCTATCCATTCATCCCCCTCGACACTCCTTGTGTCTATTCTCCCCTTTCATGGTCCCCTCCTCCCCTATGCTCTGTAAAACTCAAATTTGATGGAGCCTCGGTAGACAATCGTGGGCCAACAACTTATAGGGGGGGGGTTAGAGATGTAGATGGAAATATCCTTAGGATATTCATGGGATACATAGCCATAAAATCGAACAATGCGGCTAATATTTGGGCTCTTCTGCAAGGGGCTACATATAGCTCACTATAATCACCATTCCAAGCTCATTGTTGAAGGATACTCCCAACTCATAATCCATATGCTCACTAGGATTTAAAATGGGTCTTCTCCAAGAAAAGTTTCTAGTAACTAGTGTTTAGAGGCAGTGTTGTGGCCACAACATCCCCACTCTTATTTTTCTTTTATAAGAAAAAGAAAATTCCCCCCCCACCAAATTTTTTATCTCCAATTCTTAATCTATTACTATTGTTATCCTAATGTATATTCTTTGATTACCTAGGGGGTTAGGGGTTTGGATTGCTTATAGTTGAGGAGGTTTTCATTTCTCAAGATATTTTTGTTGATTGTACATTCTTTTTGTTGTTCTTTAGTAGATATTTGTTTTCTAATGCCCTTTCTATCCTTTGACATGCTCCTTGTAAACAATCCTTTGAAACTCTTTTACCCATTGATCATGTTTATTGGCTCTTCCAAGTTTATGTTTGAATGATGTTTAACTTATCTTTGTTATGATGACTTCATGATTTATCTTGTACCTCAGTTTGAGGTGGTATTCATGAAAGAACAAATTTTCTCAAATCAGATCAAAGAGTTGCCACAATTGAGTCAAAACAAGAAGATATCAATACAAGGTCTCATTGAGGAAAGTCAATTTAAGGTTCATCTTACGGTCTGATCAAGATATTAAGGGATCCTAAGATCAAGTATGATTATCCTAGGATGACCTCTGTAATGCATCAATTCTTATTGTCTAGCAAACTTGGGTAGTGTTCTATCGAGGCTCTTAGGATTATTTATGATACTAATTGTCCCTTGAATTTAAGGTTTGACCATTCTAGTATTATTTTTGGTTTTGTTCTTTTAATGATTAATGATGCCATGATTAGGTGGTGTAGGAAATTCAAAACATGATCTTATGCATATCTATTACTGCAATTTAATCATATTCTTATACATGTTTATTCTTTCACTTTGATGTCATCCTTTTACTCATTTCTAATTTTGCAAGGAATTTTTCAAGCTTTCCTCTTAAAATCTTAAATGCCATTTCATTAACTATTTGTTGATCCTATTTCATTGTAAGTTTTGATTCTCTATATTTCTCCTTAGAGAGGATTTAATTTTGTGATCTTGTTGATTTCTTATGTTGTCATTGATGTCAAAGGATTGATGTCAAAAGGTTGATGTAAAGTATTGTCAAAGTGATGAGCTTGTATCATTGATGTGTTCATTGTTTGATTATGGTGTCATTGATGTAATTGATGTCAAGTGGTTTCATAATGATGTGTTGATAGTGAAGGAATTTGTATCATTGATTTAATGTCATGGTTAGTAGGAAGTGCCAAATGGATAAACTCCAAATTGGTTCCCTTATGGTGAAATCCCTCACGGTAAGATGCTTTGCGAATTCCAAATGGTTAAGTGGTTGAGTCATCCTAGTAGTGTGGTTACATAAACCATTATTGGTTGAGGAATAATGTAATGAAGACCAGTGCACTTGTAGGTGAGACTATCATGGATGCATAGTACATATCATGCCATTTCCGATGATATGTGGAACGCCACATAACTCCTCACGGTTAGAGAGTTATGACCATGTGAAGTTGGAGAACCCTCATGAGTTATCTAGAAGCACCTAGAAAGTCAAAGAAGTCAATAAGGTCAAAGAAGTCAAATTATTCTAGAAGATCCTAGAATAAATTGACCAGTCAAAGTGGTTAGCCATGGATTAAGTGGTTGCAACAAGAAAACAATTAAAAATAAGTTAGTTGCAACTAGAAATGGAGATATTATTATTTGTGGATAAAGTGGTTGTAAGTGGACAAAGTGGTTAGAAGTGGATTATCCCTAAAAGAAGGAAGTTGGGTAAATTTGGTTCGAAGATAACCCCTAGAGGAAGCTACTTAGAGAAGTATAAATAAGAGAGAAAGGGTCTCTTATGTGAATGAATCTTTGGAGTATATTGAAGATATATTTTTTGTGAAAGATTCATTGTAGGTACTCATGGACGCATAAAAATTTCTGCATGTCTGAGGCACCAAAGAAGTTTGATGAAAAAAGTTTAAGAGGTTCAAAAAACCCTAGTTTTTTGAAGCAATATGTGGGATGACACTGTAGGAGGTCTCCTATGTACGGGAACCACAAAAGGCTAGGGTGCATACATACATGTGTTGAAGAAGGAAAGGTCGCATATACATGGAAAGGACATGAAAATATTGAGTAAGTGTTGGTGCCAGGTTCTTGAAGTCTAAAGCAAGTTCTCAGGACAACAATCTCTAAGTTCATATCTATTACATAAGTTCTAGTATGGTTGCTTGGTTGTTTTTCATGATCACTTATGCTTATGGCATGGTGAATGCTTGAAGCATTCTTGGTATGGCTATTGTGAGATCTGGATATGGTATATGTTGGTTGGTTGATTGAGTGAGAAACACTCTCATGTATGGTACAGTTCTGATATGGTTATAATATCTCACACCCTTGAGATAGTTTTACTTGGTTGAGGAATATGTATGATGATATATTCACGACACATGTTGTTGATTAAGGTTGGTTGTCATTGATGTCAACCCTTGAAGAAAGCCCCACCGCACAAAGGTTTTGGTAATGGACCCAATATTGTTTGATGTAAAGATGACTGATTATTGTCTTGTCATGGTTGATAAGAAGTAAATATGGATGAACTCCAAAGTGGTCCCCTTATGGTGAAATCCCTCACGGGAAGACACTTTGCAGAGTAAGAGAACCCATGTTTAATTGTGGAATAATGATATGAAGGACAATGAATTTTTCAGGTAAACTATACTATATGGATATTCCTTGTCATTCCATTTCCGGTGGTATGTGGAACGTCACATAACTCCTTACAGTTAGAGAGTTATGGCCATGAGAAGTTGGAGATCCCAGGTTTGGGTAATGGACCCAAGTTTGTTTGATGGATAATGGTATGAGTTATGATATATTTTCAGATAATAATATTCTATATGGATATTACATGTCATTCCATTTCTGGTGGTATGTGGAACATCACATAACTCCTCACGGTTT
>ML779757.1:475578-491251 GCA_009831015.1 Picea engelmannii | reverse complement strand
AATACTCATGTTATTAAATGTAATAGGTAGTTAATTAATTAATTAATTAATCAAAATTATAACCTTTAATTAATTAATAACTACTTAATTAATATCATTAGATCAATCTTTGTTTAATTAATACCTTGTTAAGACAATTAATCTCCTAAATAAATTTTTACTTAATAAACCCTAAGTATATATTCTATTAGGGCTGTTACATACACCCACCCTTCAGGAAACTTCATCCCGAAGTTAAGGTGTCTTATGGTACAAAGGAAAAGAAACCTGGTTCAGACATTCATAACAAGTAACCGACATTATCAGTAAGTAAGTCAAGAAAACTCATACATACTAGTGTATATGTACAAGAATTGCATGTGTAGCTAGTACATACAATTCTCGTGCATGTACTAATAATCAAACTGTCATCCTTTAGTATTTTATGTATGCATCCAATCTAGTCAGCAAGACTAGTCTTTTATAAAAGACAACAAACCAATCAATTGTTTGAGAAATCCTTTAATTACTATTATCAGGTTCGACAATGTTATTTTAAACAACTGTGGTTTGGTTACGAAATTATGAATATTCATATATATACATTTCTCTTTTTTTTTGAAGGGAAAACATTAAATTACACCACAAGACAGATCTCCATACTTTCTCAACTATTACTACTCATCCTTCCTCCCTAACCTACTTCCATATCCATTCCTATCCTTCCTCTGCTAGACTATATTGGAGCATAAACTATATTGACCTAACTCCAAATAGAACCCATGAGTGGAAGTGTCGCTATCTTGACCAAGCTTCCCTAGTAGGCATCTGACAGTCATCATCACACGTCTTGGGGAGCGTGAACTAACACCGTCCTCCCATGACTTCAGGTTTCAGAGGATACACAGTGGGAAATTCCTCCACCCCTCCTAATTATAACTAGGGTCCACACCCTACAATGGAGGATACACGGTGGGAAATGCCTCCACGCCTCCTAACAGGACTAGGGTCCACACCCTACAATGGAGTACACAGTGGCACTGTGTTGCTAGAGGTTTTGTCATCATTTATTCAGTTTTGGGCAATGTCATCACCTGAAATCATGCACTGGTCCACATATCATAGCAATGCATCTGAACCAATAGAAATTTCACATACAATATTCATACCATAATGTTTCTCGGTTAGTGGTCCTGATATCCACTTTCATCATCATTATTCCTTGGCTATTTCATAGCCCCTAACCTGTAGATTAGTCTGTAACACAAACTCATACATTTCTATGCATTATCATCATATAATTGCATACTATCATCATTTCAATTTGGTATCCTTGTACCAATAAATTAACATCAAAGTTTTCCAGTTAGAAATAGATCTCATAATATCCCATAATTCAATTTCGACATCTATTCATAAGATTATCATTTACCCAAAATAGATTGCATCATATCCAACATCATCCTAATATCATTTAAACATTCATTAAATTCACATTCTCACAATATGTCGCATCATATACATCATCATCAATAACGTTTAAACATTAGTAAAATTTACATTCACATAGTAGATTGCATCATATACATCATCATCAACAACATTTAAACATTCACAAAAGTTCATAAATTTTAAAGTTTAAGTGTATCACTTAATAGCTTCATTGTGACTAGAAAATAAAGTATATAGGCCTCAGGTAACCCTGACTGTCTAAGTCAAAAGGTGGTATTACATACACCCAACCTTCGAGAAACATGTTCTCGAGGTGGTCAAAAAAGTGAAGGATAGTCTCGTCGTAATGTCTCGGCATCTTCCCAAGTAGCAGATCCTGGACTATACTTGTCCCATTGGACCTTAACTTGGTCTACCAGACGGTTCCTGAGCTGTCGGACTCTACGGTCCAATATGCGAAATGGTTCTACCGTGAGGGTTCCCACGTTCGATACCTGCAATTCCTTCCAATTTAGTTTATGTGATTCATCAGCAACATAATGTCGTAAAACATATACATGAAATACATTATGAGTTTTATGCAAGTGGGGTGGAAGTACGAGACGATATGCAACGGGTCCAATTTTCTCCTGGATCCTAAATGGTCCTATAAATCGAGGTGACAACTTTGTCCCCTTCTCGAACCATATGGTACTCTTATTAGGCCTGATACGAATGAAAACTTGGTCTCCCACTTCATAACTTTGGTCGGTCCTGTGTGCATCCGCATAACTTGTCTGCCTATCCCGTGCTTCCTTTAGTCTCTTCCTAATCTGAATCACCTGTTCCTCCATTTCTTGAATCAATTTTGGCCCAACTGTTACTCGGTCTTCTAGTCTATCCCAAATCAATGGCGTTCTGCATGGCCTCCCGTACAAAGCTTCGTAGGGTGGCATTTCGATGGAGCTATGATAACTGTTATTGTAGGCAAACTCTACCAAAGGTAGGTACTTCTCCCACTGGGTTTGATTATCCATTACTTACATCCTAAGCATGTCTTCCATGACTTTATTTACTCTTTCAGTTTGCCCATCTGTTTCAGGATGATAAGCTATGCTTAAGTTCAATTGAGTCCCCAACGCTGACTGTAAACTTGTCCAAAACCTAGAAGTGAATCTAGAGTCCCTATCTGAAATGATCTTCTTAGGTATCCCGTGCAAATGGATAACCTCACTTACAAACACACATGCCACACCAGTGACATCGTAAGTGTCTCTAACCGGAATAAAATGAGCACTCTTGGTTAACTTATCCACTATCACAAGAATGACATTGTGTCTATGGGATGTGAGCAGAAAGCCCACAACAAAATCCATAGAGATGACTTCCCATTTGGACATAGGAACATCATGTGGTTGCAGGAGGTTTTTCGGGTGATGGTGGTCGTCTTTCACTTGTTGACACTCTAGGTATTTGGCGACGAAATGGACTAGATTGTGCTTCATGCCTACCCAAAAGAAGAGCTTCCTCATATCTGCGTACATCTTCTTCACACCCGGATGCACATAATAAAGTGCTCTATGGGATTCCTTCAGTATGATGCTTCGAATATCCCCATTCTCAGGGATGTACATCCTTCCTCGATATCTTAACAGTCCATCTGTTTCCAGACTATATCCTTCATACTTTGGGTCTAACTGCCTCTCTCTTTGGAGGTTTGAGGTAACCTTTAAATACTAACTGTCTCTTGGAAGTTGTGTCAACACATGGTCCCTCAAATTAACCTTTAAGGTTACCAAGGAGAAGATACATGGTCTCCTACTCAATGCATCTGCGACCACATTTTGCTTTCCCTTGATGTACGAAATACCAAAATCATACTCACTCATAAACTCACTCCATCACCTTTGCTTGGCATTTAGATCTCTTTGAGTGAAGAGATGTTTTAAACTTTGATGGTCCATTTTGAGCTCAAAGTTTCACCCCACAAGATAGTGCCTCCAAAGTTTCAGAGCTAGCATTACAACTGCCAACTCTAAATCATGAGTCGCATATAACTCTTCGTGTTTCTTCAACTTCCTTGATGCATAGGCTATCACTCCTCCATCCTTTATTAGCACGGCCCCCAACCCTTTCTTTGAGGCATCCATGCAGACTATAAATTCCTTTTCCATATCTGGCACTCGTAGAATTGGCACACTAGTTAGTAACCTCCTAAGCTCATTGAATGCACTATCACACTCTTCTGTCCATTCATACCTAACCCCCTTGCGTTGCAAGGTGGTGATGGGTTTCGTTATTTTTTAGAATCCTTCTACAAATCTCCGGTAATAACCTGCTAGCCCCATGAAGCTTCTCACCTCATGGGCATTTTTCAGCACTGGCCACTCCATAATGTCCTTTACCTTTTTTGGGTCCACAGAGATTCCCTCACTGGAAATGATATGACCTAAATAGTGGATCTCTTTTTGGAAGAAGGAACAGTTCGACAGCTTCCCATACAATTTGTTCTCTCTAAGGTAGGTCAACACTATTCGCAAGTGTTCCTCATGTTCTCTTTCATTCTTGGAATAGATGAGGATGTCATCTAGAAATACTTGTACAAAACGGTCTAAGTACTTCCGGAATATGTCGTTCATGAGGCTCATCAATACTGCTGGCACATTGGTCAATCCGAAAGGTACTACAACAAACTCGTCATGTCCAAACCGAGTTCGAAAGGCAGTTTTTGGGATATCACCTTCCTTAATCCTTAACTGATGATACCTTGATCGAAAATCAATCTTTGAGAATACGGCTGCTCCTTTCATCTGATCGAAAAGGTCATATATTCGTGGCATTGGGTACCTATATTTCACTGTAGCACGGTTCAAGTCCCGTAGTCTATACACAGTCATAAGGATTCGTCCTTCTTCTTTACAAAAATTACCGACGCGCCCCATCATTCCTCAATTCTAGAAACATGTACAACTATGCATATAAGAGTGGGGTATTACTTTCTTTCCACCCATTATATCTCCCGAACTAACCTCACTGACATTCAATAATTGTTATACCAATCTTCTTAGTCACTCATCACTACAACTAGACAAATAATTTTTCAGTGCCTCTTTGTGCTCTTGTGATAATGTTCTTGTTGCAAGACATGAAAAACATCTATGCTCTCCTTTCTTCTTTGGTTGGGACACTATTCTTGGCACATAACTTATTCTCTCATTTCTAGATAAGTAATAAGAAAATCAACATGTTCTCTGAGGATGTTGTTTCTATACAAATAGATAAGTATTTCTCTTTGTAGTTTTTTTTTTGTTACAGTAACTTCCCACTGACATGCACTAAGCCTTGGTTGGAGTTCTCTAGTCCCAAGGCCATTATCTATTCATCATAACCATCACTATGTACATTACTCCCTTATGTGCATTCACCACTTCCGCACCTCACTCTCTTATATATTGCAAGTCACTCTCTTGTGTGGTACTTTGTTCAAACCACCTCACTATTGTCACCTATCAGGTTAATAATTCCAAACCTGAAAATGGGAACAAATGTTGAACATAATTTTTCTACCCAAGTCACACTATTTGGGAAGACAAGAACAAAGTTAGTTATAAGTTATAATGTGTGTGCATCTGATAAGTGGGACACACCAAGAACTAAGAATCACCCCACAAAATGATATCACCCTAAGAAGAGTTACAAGAAATCTTCAATACATATCAATGTGCAATTCCATGTCTATATGCAGTGAACTGGGAAATGTAGGACAGTGGTGAGCTGCAATGGATACACATCACAAAGGAATGCACATCTGATATATATGAATATAAATCTTGAATGAAATTGAGGTAAGCAAAGAAACCCTTCACTCCATGTGACCGCTGTTGAGACAAGCAACTCTTTCCAAACCTCAAAAACCATCAAATTTCCTAGTCTCATGTTGGAACATTCATATCCAAGCATATTATGTGATAGATGGCAAGGGCTACTCTAGACTGTCATGACTCTCCATAAGAACAGTTAAATCCTCATCTGTGATCTCGATGCATGGGGTACCAACAGTTCAAACCATCTCATTATTCGTATCCCTATAGAGATACCTCCCCCTGAAATTTGTCTATCTAGGAGCTAGCCCTAGTGTAATATTATGATTCTTAATCAAGAACTTAATGTCTCCTCTGTTCATTAAGAATTAGTTTCCTAATAAAATCCTACACATTTCCTTCTTAACATTTGAACAACAAATAGTTCAAAGTTTAAATCCCTCAAATAACATATTAAACATAATTTTTAACATTCGCATAAAAGCCCTACAATTTCTAAAAAACTATAAAGGCTGGCATCAAACTAGATCTTCACCAAAAGTTGAATTTTATAAGCGATAAAATTATCTTCACTGTAGAAACTTGTCAATCAATCTTTTCCATTTATCCATGGATTTTTATTTAATATTAGTGTGTTGATTCCCTTTATCATTAACTATAAAACCATGCAGTCTCGTATTGTTACAAAACTCTTTGATATCTCACTCATCTATAAAGAACTACAATTTCATGTAGAGCAGTACTTGAATAATGACAAAATTAAGTACATCGACTTTTTTATTTTTGTCCAAGAATTTAAGGAACCTAGGGAACCAACTATATTAATAATCAGTAGAAATCTTATAAGAAATTAATTTCAAATCAAAACATTTAATTTCAAGTCACATGTTTGGCTTATTGGTGGAAGCATTTGGTTTGGTTTCAATAGGTCACGAGTTCCATTCCCATGGGTGCCACTTTGTGGAGGTTTAAATTTTTTTTATCAAATGATATATATATTAAAATGATTTTATTTATTTTTTATTTTTATTTTATTTAATATTTAATATTTAATATAAATCAAACATTAATTTTTTAATATTTAACCTAAGTTACACATAAAAAAAGGAAAGAAAAAAAAATTAAAATAATAAATGAATAATAAAAAAAAAACTAGAGTCGGGCAGTGGGTCCTCACATGAGGCCCACGTGCCCCCTCCTTCCCACTTACTCTTCATACCTAACCCTAAAACCCTACACCTGCCAGCTCTTCGAACCCTACACATCCTTCCTCTGCCGCCTCCTTCTTATCCACCGAGACCTTCCTCGCATCATTCTTTCTTCAGCACAGATCTTGCCTTTGCTCTGTTCAGAGGTTCCAAGAATCTCGCCTACCATGGCTCACTTTGTCAAAGCTGCATGCGAGAATGCATGCGAGATTGAACTGGATATTTTGTTCATTTTGTGTCAATTGATGGACTAAAAACCGACGGTTTTGGAAGATAGGATCGACCGTGGCAGCTCGAAAGTATGTGATTTTCTCCGTTTGAAAATTTGAAAATTCGTGATCATGTCTTTCTAGTACTCTTCGCCCAGCAATGGGTTTTTGGTCGTTCATCGAGAGCGGCTTCTACATGAACGATTGAAGTTAGCTGAGTCTCATGAATTCAATCAGAATTTGGTTGTAGAACAGGGCACCAGATATGCAAATTACCATGCATGGCCTGAGCGAATTTGTAGTCCGGTCACCAGTTCGCCTAGCTTTTCGTCTCATAACACAGATGGACGAAGATCCACTTGGAGTCAAAGTAATGAGGGCTCGACTGTTTTATACAGCGGAGGTCGATCCAAGTGTCATGGGTACGTGTTTAGGCTGAGCTTTTATCCAGCAACCCTAGCACCATGACAACCATGAGTTTACAGAGCTCCGACGGGTCGGGCGATGGAGAGCATGACGATTCTCTTACAGTCATCTTCTATTGGTAGCGTGGGCGTTCATAGATATTCTTGTTCTACCATGGGAAAAGGGATTTTATTGGCAGGTCCCCATACGGATGTCCTCTCGATTCCATTGATGCGAAGAGAGAGCTTGGAGTTTTGATTAAGCTGTTTTTCATGAGCACGTTTCCCTTTTTCCGTCTTTCTCATACTGATACCTATAACGATTCGGATATGGCTCTTTGCTTCTGCATTCACCATGGGAATCCCTTCATGAACCAACCATTATAACTCCACCCAAATGTTGGCAGTTTGATCATCATCAGCTGCCAACTACTGATAATGTCGTCCTGGATGAATACAGCAGGAGTCAATTTGGATTCATGCATGAAAATTATTATCATCACCAATCCCCGTGGATCCTTCCAGTAAAGAGCTCGGAGATGCAGCCTAATAGCGAGGAATATTCAGGGCCGATCACAAAAAAAGGCTTTTCATAACGCCAGGGGCCAATCTCAAGGCCCAAATGCTCAAGTATGGAAGGAAATATTGTGTGATTTTTGGAGCATTACCTACGCAAGAGGAAGTAGCCACTAGTGCCTTTGAGCTTCAGCAGTGTCAGGATTTGAAGACATGCAATCCCAGACATTTGCGAAGCTATTCCTGCTAGTATAGTCCTACATATTTCATGCTTCAAATTAGCATATATGGAGAAAGTTCATGAGTTAAAGGGTTGGGGAAGAGCAGTCACATAACTAACTGAAATTAGTGGGTTTCCTATTAAGATGTATGGGTGGAAGCCTGATAGTTGTCTATGTGCATAGTGCTTTTGGGGGTTCAGTATTGTTTGGGGATCTGATGGCCCTTTTCATTATAGTAAAAAGTGTTTCATACTCACGGGACAATTTTCGAGTAATAGGGCAACTCTGTTGAGCCAAAAGCCATTCGCCGTGGCTGGATGGGAGTCTTTGGATGCAGTTTTGGCTTATGCCAGTGAGGCCTTCTGCAGTCCTCTCACTTTTGCAGTGCAGATCCAGGGCTGTATCATTTGTTTGATACTTGCGCTCGGCTGGGCTTTAGCTGCTCGTGTCAGGTAATTTTATTGCTAAGCTGCCTGGTTTATGAATGAAATGCTTTAATTGGTAGGTTTTTAGAGAGGGCGAGACACAATTGGTTTCATTTTTGTTGCTTTTCTTAGTAAGGCATAATCTTTGAAGGTCAGTCATCGTACTGGCCCTTTCATGATTGTTACAAGTTCTTTCAGGTGTCACTTAAGGAAAATGGTACATTATTTCTACAAAGGTCTTAGTATTATAAAATACAGTACACTCACGAAATCTTGTTGGTCAAAGTCTCTGATTAATTAGAAGCTTAATTCTAGCAATTCTTTTTTATTTTTATTTATTTATTTGGAATGTGCTTTGATAAACATGCTTTGAAGTTTGGTGTTGCATCGCACACAATTGACTTATTGTTATAAATTGTACAGCTAGACATCCAACTAATAGGGATTTTTTTTTTGTAAATAAGGAGGTTTTTCATATTCCAAGGGAAGTTGAATGTTTCAACTATCTCTCTCACACACCAATATATATGTGTGTGTAATAAAGGCAGTGCTGCAAAGTTCATCATGTATATTTCCTCGGTCTTTGTGGGTACTGTGGCTACAAAATTATATATTTTTTAACATGGTGTTAGAGCGTACTGTAGTGCAGGTACATGTACGACTCTCTCACAAGAGGGGTACGTAGTTACAGGATTTCCATAAGCTTAATCCTTGTAGATTAGAGGGTTAGAGTAGATCTAATTTATTTTTTTTGTGTTTGGTTTGCAGGTTAGGCGTAGCTGGAGTTGGAGCTAGGAACTTGGCCCTTAAGGCCCCAAATTTATATTTACCCTAATACATTTATTTAGGGATTTACTATAACTAAATAGGAGTGTTTATTTAAATTTATGGGTGGGTAGGTAGGCCCTTGGTTCCAGATTTTGAACCAGGACTCTGATACCATGTGTAAGGGGTGAATAGATTTAAGCATCAATTTATTTCATAAACTAAGATAGTAACTTCATAACAAAATAATAATCTTCATAATAGTAACTTCAGTAACTTAAATTTAACAACGAATAATAAATTTTTATAACAGATTAAAAACAATGCATAATTTTAAATACCTAGGTCTGATGCTAACCCTCTGCCTGTTCACTTTCCTTGTTGACCGCTACTGCACTATGTAAATGTTGCCCAAAACCTAGTTCCACCCTGCCAACTAGGTAACTTCCTAGCTCCAGGATATCATATGGATATCTTGGCCCCCATGCCCAAAACCTCCAGCAAACTGGTGCCTGTATTGATCCTATCCAACTCCAAAACTCAACTCCTCTCTGCAATCCAAGAGCCCCCAAAAATCAATCCCCAATCTCCTGTAGAATGATCCTCTCATAAACCTCCTTGCCCTCCATATTCCTCCTTCACCAACTCGTGCATTTACTTCCTTACCTACCCCTCATTAATGCCCCTTATCCTTTCCTTTATTATTTCATCCTCTCGTGATTAATATGTTATCCCTTTCCATGTACGTAACCTTTTAATTTAAATAATATAACTTATTAATCTATTAAATTTAATACTCATGTTATTAAATGTAATAGGTAGTTAATTAATTAATTAATTAATCAAAATTATAACCTTTAATTAATTAATAACTACTTAATTAATATCATTAGATCAATCTTTGTTTAATTAATACCTTGTTAAGACAATTGATCTCCTAAATAAATTTTTACTTAATAAACCCTAAGTATATATTCTATTAGGGTTGTTACATAGCCAGAGAATTGGGGAGTTGGAGCTTCCCTCAGGTTGTAGCCTGAGAAATTAGGGGGTTGGAGCCTCCTTCCAGTTGCAGTTGGAAAAAAAAGGAAGTTGGTGATTCCAATGAATGTAATTCTTCAAGACATATAATAAAAAACATTATGTGGTTTTCTTCCGATTTGGGTTTCCACATAAAACACTGGTGTACTGTGTATGAGTATGTTTTTTCATTTGTTCATTTCTTATTTACTTTGCAGTTATTGGATGATAAAGCTTCATTGATATAACACTTGGATTATATGGTTAAAAAGGACTAAATTTCTCTATTACTGATTCACCCCCCCTCTCAGTAATCCAACAGGTTGCAGTGACAGGTTGGTTACAATGACATGCTACTACTGGATGTGACATAGGAAATAAAGTTTCAGAGGTGCAGAAGAATGGATGCCCTAGTTTTTTGAAGGTGTATGTAGGAAGACAGTGGAGGAGGTCATGTACATATGTGTGTTGTAGTATAGATAGGTCACATACATACGTGTGTTGCATTATAGACATGTCACACACCTGTTGACAAATTTATTTATGTCTACAAGTTGGGTCTTTTACTTTAGGTTTGGATTCCTCTTCTCAGTTGGTGCTGATATCTACAATATAGGTCTTATATCGAGAGTTGGTTCTCTCTTGGAGTTGGTGCTCTTTTCAGTTGGTGTTGATAAACCCTAGAGATTGTAGTTTCATGTAACACATAATAAAAAAATGTACGCATATATCTAGTGTTCTTTGTGTCTATTATGGTGATGGTTTATAGATCTCTAATAGTGATGAATATTGTTGATACATGAAGGTAGCTAAGTATGAATGAATAATATGTTGCTAACTAAAGTTTTGAAAGAAGTGTAAAAGATCCCTACATTGATTAACCCCCCCCTCTCAGTGTGGTTGGTGTGTCCAACAATTGGTATCAAAGCATGCCTTCACTATAATCCTTATGAGCTTGAAAGATATCCATGGAAATACAAATGGATGAACATGAAGTTCCCTTATTTGATGAGAAAAATTACTCGGCATGGAGAATATAAATTAAAGGGTATTTGAAGGAAAAAAGGAGTAGGTGTTTGGAACACAGTTGTTTGTGGATCAGTTCCCTCAAAGAATCATTCAAAATTTGCAGCCCAAAAGGAAGCAAAGAAGCACAATGCAGTGGCACTCAAGACCATTTTCAATGGACTCTCAAATTATGTCAAATAAATCATAGGACCACATTCCTCTGCCAAGGACCTTTAGCTGAAGCCAGAGAAGGTATATCAAGACAACCCGATCAAGGAAAATTAAGGTATAGACTCTCCAAAATATTATGATTGAAATAATTCTAAGTGTGATGATTTTTAATACTCTCATGCAAATAAAGAAGAAGATATAGAATAAGTTTGTGTAGAATCAACTAACAATTATCTTATAGATAAAGTGGAAGATTTGTTGGAGTTTAAAAGAAAATTTTTATTTGAGTTAGATGATGTTAGCATGGAAATAGGAAATTATTCAATTGCTTTTGAGTATATTGAAAAATACACTAAGTAAGTTCTAGAAAAGTACCCAAGGCATACCATGGCACTAAAGAAAATGCTCAAAGAACAAGAAGAAAGAAAAAATACTCAATTAGAATAAAACGAAGAAGATATCAAGAGACTAAATAATGAAATAATTAGTCAAGGAGAAGAAAACAAGAAGTTAGATGATGAGCTTAGAAAAATCCTTGAAGTCGATGTCATGAGGACCCAAATTGAAGAAGCCAAAATGATAGTGGAACTATTGAAGAATCAGGTAAATGAAAAGGAAGAATCATGTCATAAGATGGAAGAAGAAGTTGGTGATGTCATAAGGAAAGTAGAGAAGTCAAAAACTCACATCAAGTTCATTAACAACTCAACAATCTTGGATGAAATCCTA
The DNA here is from genome assembly GCA_009831015.1 of Picea engelmannii. Classification (NCBI taxonomy): domain Eukaryota; kingdom Viridiplantae; phylum Streptophyta; class Pinopsida; order Pinales; family Pinaceae; genus Picea; species Picea engelmannii. The sequence continues at coordinate 479,344 of ML779757.1, read as the reverse complement.
GATAGTCAAATATCTACAAATGATAAATCTGGTCTTGGATACAACAAGGAATATGCACACTCTGAAGTTGGCTTCTCTAATAAGTATGATGCAGGCTCCTCATTTTCAAAAGGTGAAAGTAAACCTGCAAGTCAAGCACTAGCACAAAGAAAGAAATATTCAAAATATCAGAGTAAGGAAAACACCAAGAAGCAGGTCCTCTGCCTTAAAGCAAGTTTAGAAGACAAACACCTTCAAGGTGGACACAAAAGAAAAGGTATGAAATTTTTTTCAATGGTCACTTTTTCTCATGTAATGAATATGGTTACAAAGATTTGGATTGCAGAAATTGTGCAAGGAGATATGTTGAAATATTTGATAGCATCTTAATATGTTGGATATGTAATCAAGTGGGACACATTATTTCTCATTATCACACCATGAGATGTTACAGCTGCAGTTGGTTTGGAAACAAATCCCAGGATTGTTGGAATTCAAGGATACAGTCAATGAGGACTGCCTCATATAGCATGGCAAAAAGAGCAATGTAACTTGGAAGGAAGACAATGTTGAAAGGATGGAAGCTTAGAAAATCAGTGTTGAGAAACCAGGACACTTTCATAAGTTGATGAAGAATACTGGACATTTAGACATAAGTGAAGGCACAAATAATGAGGAAATCCTTACATTTTCTGAGGCATACGTGAGTTCCCGTAGAAGAAGTAACATACATATGTGAGGTGATATATAGAAATGTCACATACATACACGAGCTAACTAAGGAATAGGTCACGTAACTATGGGAAAATCTTGAAAAAGAGGGGTGTACAAATGAGTTGCAACATGGTTTAATGATATAACTTTGTTTTTGCAAGGTCTGAGATGGTATGCTTTAGGCTTCATGTTTTTATGTGTGTTTGATGAATGTTTGGGGAATATGCTTGATGCCTATCTTGGATGCATGGTACTAGCCCTAGAGTGTGGATTGAGGCATTTTCTGTTAAGGAACAATGTTGGTTATGTCATGTATTTTCTCAGTGAAGTTATGATATGTTGTTTATGGGACATATCATGTTGATGTGATGATAGTGAGAGGTATATCATTGATATATTGAGGCACACTTTTGGTACATGCTTAAAGGTACTATTGGTTTCTTAGTACTTGTTGTGGTGAATGGTTTTGAGGTACATATGCTATAGTACATGCCTGGTACATATGTGAGCTCCATTGACATATCTTGTGATGTATTGTTAGAAGAATATTTGTTGGATGTCTTGGTGTATGTATTTGGCAGACGGTTGAGCTATGTATTGAGACATGTAGTTGACGAGTTGATGAGGTGGTGATGTTGTACATCATTGATGAGTCATATCTTGATGCATGATTGGCACATAATTGGTTGTTTGTTAGAGGAACTCACTAGTAGTATCACTAGCACATGGATTATGAATGATGTGGCATATGTATGGTTATCTTGATTGTGGTTCATCTTGTTGAGGTTTATGGTTGATGCACTTGATATGGTACAAGTGGTGATACATGTTTCGTGCATTTTTTATGCACTTGTTGATGGTATATGGTACATGATTTATGCTTGATGGTTGAGATACATTTCTTGACATATGGTTTGTGGAACTTGGTTTATGATAGAGGCATATCATGAGTGATACACATGGTTGGCATGTTGTATGATTGATGATGTTATTGGTAGATTGATAGAGGAACTTGTTGATGATCTTGATATATGCTTAGTACACTATTGACACATATTCCTAGCATATATACTTATAAAGTCCCCACCGTTATGACATCAATAAGTGAGTAGAGTAGCGACAATTTTTTTTTTTGTGAACATCATTAGACAAGAAATTCCCAGTATTAAGTTACTTCAATAATACACATTCTTCCATCATATACATCATAATACAACAATAATCAAATTCATCATCACTACAACCAAGAAATAAATTTGTCGATTAGTAAAAACAAGATGTCTACCCACCCAACCTACCTGGAAGGTTAGTACCTCCAAGACACATAATCAACGCTCAAGTCCAGGATTCATCTGATTTATTTTGACCATTTAAGTTCTCATGACTGGTGACTATTTTAAGGAACAAGGAGATATCTAATTCCCTTAACCAAGTATGATTCCAAAATTTCGAGACCAAATCAACAACCATACTCATCCTAATTTAAAGTGTAATAATAATTCACTACAACTAAACAATGTTAACAATTTTCATGCATAAGAAAAAGAAACAAATAACTTTATTAGGAAGCATACTAGTAAATTTACACTAACCACTAACTAAAAAATCACTTATACATTTTCTATCCATAAGATGCTAGTGTTTACATAATAATACACACAATAACCTCATCAGAACATAATCGATTCGTTCAATTGACTTAATTTAATTTCAATTCATTCCACTAATCATAGTGTCTAACAACAATGTCTTTATTGCAAAGAGTGAGTCATACTCCATAGTATAGTAACGATTATAATATACTTACTCATCATGATCACTACCATCCTTAATTTGGAGATCGAAATACATTTTTATCTTATACCTAAGTGAGTTATCCTATATCCCTTGTGAATTGTTGTAAGGCACTAAAAGGAGAAATCAAATTATCAATAAGCATCCAACTTGTTCCTAAGTTTCCAAGACATTACATTTTTGTTTTATTGTAACCTTAAGTTAAAATTCGACTTCTTACCAAGTAAGAGTATAACATTAGCTCTTGTCCAAAGAAGAAGCTATTCTAAGTTCGAATTTTTATTTAACTCTACTAACCCAATTCTTAAGAGCATACTCATATTCTTTGATAAGTGATACCATAGCCTTATTATCCCAAGGTATATTCTCTAACACTAATAACATAAAATAATATTAATTTATATAGTAGAAAAATAATAGTGTCAATTCATTAACCTAACCTTCAGACCATTCTTAACTCGAGTAGATTATTTCTCACGTCAACAAATTATTCCATACAAAAACTAGTTCGGATCATAAGAGTTATCTCACTCTTGATTATCCATATACCACAATCATTTAAAATTCTTAATTTAATTCGATACACACATAGTTTACCAACTACACAAAATTCAAGGCTTGTAGCAGAGTAAACACAATCAATTCTAGATTCCAATATATGACAACAACCCAAATGCTATAGTAATAATTATGTGCAAATTATACATTGCGTCCACGATTACAACACAGTTAAATCACATTTAAATTCCACAGAAAAGGTGATCTTTAACTATCAGTCTTTCTATAAGAACATGACGATAATTACTAAGATAAAAACAAAATTCAAGAATTGATTTGCATAGTCAATCACTGATGATCTTTACAATTCTCAATATCCGGACTACTAGTATTTGGATACCAATGACCAAAGAAATTCTTATATATGTTTTATTATTTAAAGATCATTAATGTTTGAAGACAAAGAAAGTTCCAATCCAACGCTTTGAATAAACATGAAATAACGGCAAATTATTAACCCATGTATGAATATCAAGCTCAGCATGATCCTAACCCTTTAAATTCGAAGGCAAGTAGCTTGAGAATGACCATACAAATTCTAAAAATTTGGACTTGAAATTTAATAACAGTGCCCACACTTCTTCATAATTTCAAGGTTGCAAAAGCATTAACAACATAATCCAAAAAATTATTATACATACAATCCAACTATTAACAATGCACGTCCCAAATCCCTTCAAGATCCATCTTAAATAGAACCACGACCCTATCAAATTGTCTA
>ML779757.1:425728-436370 GCA_009831015.1 Picea engelmannii | reverse complement strand
ATGCACTCTCAAGAAAGGATGAAGATGTTGAGGCCTTTCTTTGTGCTATCTCGATCATGCAAACTGATTGGATAATAGAAGCAAGGGATGAATGGAAGAATGACGAAAAAGTGTGGACTCTCATTCAAAGGTTGCAGCAGGATTCCAGTGCATCAGATTCATTTACATGGAAAAATGAATCACTATGGTACAAAGATCGCTTATATTTATGTAAGAACTCCCAACTGAAACAAAAGGTACTATTGGAATTGCACACCTCTCCAGTAGAAGGGAACTCAGGATTTTTGAAAACCTACCATAGAGTCAAGAAGGATTTTTTTGGGGATGGCCTTAAAACTTATGTTCAAAGGTTTGTGGCAGAATGTTTGGTTTTCCAACAAAATAAGGTGGAAACAATTAAGACCCCAGGTCTTTCACAACCATTATCCATCCCAAGTTAGTGTTGGGAGGAGGTTTCCATGGATTTCATCACAAGGTTACCGAAGTCTGAAGGAAAGAGTGTCATCATGGTGATTGTTGATAGACTGACCAAGTACACACACTTTTGTGCACTCTCTCATCCCTTCAAATCTAGTACAATTGCCACCACATTCATGGAGACAATTCAAAAGCTACATGGCAACCGAAAGATTATTGTAAGTGACAGAGATCCCATCTTCACTGGACATTTTTGGACAGAATTATTTTATTTTTTGGGTACTCAATTGGCTCATAACTCATCCTATCATCTTCAATCTGATGGACAAACTGAGATAGTGAACAAATGTCTGGAAGGCTACCTTCATTTCTTTGTCTCTGGTAAACAAAAACAATGGTTCAAATGGTTACCCTTGGTAGAATGGTGGTTTTCTTTCATACTGCAACAAAAATGAAACCATTTTGGGCACTTTATGGATACCACCCTCCTTCCATCACTTCTTTTCTAAAAGAAAAATCTAAGGTTCAAGCAGTGGAAGATCACATCGAGAATCAACAAGTTCTCCGAATCTTAAAGGACAATCTGACCATGGCACAAAATTGCATGAAACAACAAGCAGATCAACACCGTAGTGAAAGAAGTTTTGAAGTAGGGGATTGGGTGTTTTTAAGACTACAACCATACAAATAGATGTACCTCAAGCAAGCCAAGAAGGATAATAAATTATCACCAAAGTACCATGGCCCTTATAAGGTTTTGCAAAAGATTGGTACTATGGCATACAAATTGGAGTTGCCTGCATCTTCACGAGTACACCCAGTTTTCCATGTTTCATGCTTAAAGAAGGTTATAGGAGACAAGATCCCAGTTAAAACTATATTTTTAGAACTTGACGAGGAAGGAAAAATCATATTGGAGCCTGAAGCCATCACTGACACAAGAATTCACTAGCTGAGGAATCGATCCATTTCAGAGTATCTCATTAAATGGAGGAAACTACTGGCTGAAGATTCCACTTGGGAAGATGAGTCTTTTATACATAAGCATCCATAGTTACTCAAGCGTTGCAGAAAACACTTGTCTCAAGGGGAGGGGCATGTTAAGCCCTAATATTGGCTCATTACCCCTTAATTGGGGCATATTAGAATAGTAATGTTATTTTATTTATGTCGGCTGTATTCCATTAGTTGTAATTATACCTCCTAGTCTCCTATATATACCAAGGAGACATTTTCATTTGGAATCATATTGTACTTGAACATTTAAGTGGGGTAAAAGGAGGTTTCCCCCTCGAAGAGGCTTATTATCTGAAATTATCTCTTTTTCAAGGCGTTGAGTACTTTTTCTGAGGTTTTTATATGCTATATTGATATTTGGTTCTTAACATTCTGTGACCCAACTTGCATCTTTCATTGGATGATCTTTCCACTTCACTAAGTACTCTGAACACGTCTTCCTCCTAGTTTACTTTCCATTCCTCTGTTCAATAATTTTCTCCATCTAAGGTTTTTCTACTATGGGCAATTTCTATTCCCACTGAATTTCTTTATGATCATTTGATTCTCCTGCTACATATCTCCTATAAGGATACAGGTCTACAACATTGAATATCGATGATATCCCAACATTGTCTGGAAACTCAATCTCATAAGCATTGGCTACAAATTTTCTGAGAATCCTTCATAAGCATTGGCTACAAATTTTCTGAGAATCCTTCTTAGTCCTATCTTTTTCATCTTTAACTTGTTGTACATTCCCCTTGGAAACCTCTCTTTTCTAAAATGAGATAAAAATTCATATCCAACTTCAAATTGAACTTCTCTCCTCTTTTGATCAACTCTGCTCTTGTATTTATGATTGTTTCCCTATAGCTATTCTCTGACTCTGTCATGGAGTTTCCACATTTCTGTTGCAAAATCCTCTGCTCTAACACTTATGAATTCATCTTGATTCAAATATCTCAATTCTGTAATCCCTCTTGGCTATATACCATACACAATTTCAATTGTACTTTTTCCTGTTCTCCTATTCACTGAATTGTTGAATGAAAATTTTGCTTGTGCTAGAATCTGATCCCATTGTCGACGTTGCTCAGTGACTAAACTTCTTAATAAGTTTTCGAGACTTCTGTTTACTACTTCAGTATGTCCACCTGTTTGAGGGTGATATGCTGAACTAAAGGATAAGTTCGTCCCTAGCCTCTTCCATAGAGTCCTCCAAAAGTGTCCTACAAATTTGGTGTCCCTGTTTGAAACTATGCTCCTCGACAATCCATGTAGTCTTACTACTTCTCTGAAAAACAAATTAGCGATGTGTGTGGCATCGCTTGTCTTATGACATGGTATGAAATGTGCCATTTTTGAGAATCTGTCTACCACAACAAATATGTAATCGCTCCCTTTTTTATTTCTAGGTAATCCCAAAATAAAATCCATACTGATTTTATCCCACAACCTTTCTGGAATTGGTAATGACTGATACAAACCAGTGTTCTATTGTCTTCCTTTTTCATATTGACAAATTCTTCATTTGTTCACAAAATGTTTCACTTCTTCTCTCATGCTTGGCCAATAATACGAATTGCTCAGCTGTGCTAATGTCTTATCGTGACCAAAGTGTCCAGCTAAACCTCCACTTTGTTTCTCTTTCAGCAGGTTGTCTTTCATTGAGCATTTCAGAATGCATAATTGGCTCCCTTTGAACAATAATCCATCCTAGATAAAATATTCGGTTCACTGGCTTCTGTCTCCCAATAAAGTATTCTTGCATGCCTCATAATCTTTTCTGAAATCTGCATCTTCTTTATACATCTCCTTGAGGTGTTCGAACCCCAAGGTCTCCACCTGGAATTCCTGTATAATCAAACTCCTCCTGCTCAAAGCATCTGCGAATTTGTTATCAGTTCCAATAATGTGTTTAATAACAAAAGTAAAATTCTGCATAAATTCTACCCATTTAGCATGTTTCTAATTCAACTTTTCTTTCCTAGTAATAAAATGCAAAGCATGATTATCACTGTACAAGACAAATTCTTTAGGGATTAAATAATGCCTCCATTTTTTCAAAGCTTGAATCACTACATAAATATCCTTGTCATACATGGAATGATTTTTCTTGGCATCATTCATTTTCTCACTGAAATAAGAAACTAGCCTATTGTCTTGACTCAAGGCTGCTCTAATAACTAATCCACTTGCATCGCATCTCACCTGAAATGTTTTTCCAAAATCTAGTAACACTAGAATTGGTTGCTCTGTGATTTTCTCCTTCAACACTTTGAAGCCTTTTTCATCTTCCTCTGTCCAACTTAATGACTTGTGTTTCTTATTCACAGTGTCTGGAATGGGTGCACATATGCCACTGAAATTTCTAATAAATTTTCTATAAAAACTCACTAACCCATGAAAACTTCTTACCTCAAATATGCTGCTTGACAACGACCATTCTCTGATCACTCTCACTTTTTCTGGTTCCATCTTCAATTCATTTGAAGATATTACGAAACCCAAATATATGAGATCTTTATTCATAAAATAACTCTTCTTTATATTTATCAACAATTTCTCTTGCTGCAACCTTTCCATCACTAATCTCAAATGTCTTAAGTGTTCCTCCTTTCTCTTGCTGAAGATTAGTATGTCATCCAAATATACTATGGAAAATTTGTCTATGAAGTCTTTCAACACTTCATTCATTAACATCATAAATGTGCTTGGTGCATTTGTCAATCCAAACAGCATGTCCAACCATTCAAACAATCCTTAATTTGTCTTGAATGTTGTTTTCCATTCATCTCCCTCTCTCATTATTATTTGATGATATATGCTCTTCAAGTCTATCTTGGAAAAATAACTTGCTCCACTCAAACAGTCCATCAAATCATCCATCCTTGGTAAAGGGAATCTATATCTAATGGTTATCTTGTTGATGGCTCTGGAATCTGTACACATGCTCCATCCCCCATATTTCTTTGGACTTAATACATTCGGTACTGCAAATGGGCTTAGGATTTCCCTGACTAACCGTTTATATAAAAAATCCTGGACTTGATTTTTGACTTCCTCATTCTCTCTAGGTGTCAACCTATAAGATACTTTGTTTGGTAAAATAGCTCCTGGAATAAGGTCAATATGATGGCTTATACTCCTGATGGGTGGCAATGAGTGTGGAAACTTATCCACGACTATATCAACAAAGTTTTCTAATAGTTCTTGGATTTCTATAGGCAAATATTCTACAAAAGTATTCATAAGGATAACTCTAGGCTTCCTCACTACAACAAATTACATTTATTTCTCCTTCTTGACTTCATTAAATAGCTCCTTCCCACCCATGAGAAGTATGTTTGAACTGGATTCTATCTTTTTCTCTTTGTCTTCTATGGGTAACAACATATGTGTTCTACTATTTTTCTCTAGGGTATAGGTATTCTTCGTTTCATCATGAATAACGTTTTGTTCATATTTCCAAAACCTTCCCAATAAAATAAGACAAACATCCATATGAATTACATTGCACAATATTTAATCCCTATAACCTCTTATTTTAAATTCAACTTGCCATTGTTGACTTACCATGACTTGATGTCCTTTCTCCAAGCACGATACCTTGTATGGATTTGGATGTGCAGTTTTCTTTAGCTCTATCTTCTCCACCATCTCCATGGATACTATATTGTTAGTGCTCCCACTATCTATGATCACCTTGCAAGCTCTGTCTTTCGACTTGCAAGTTGTTCTGAACATGCTTGTTCATTGAATTGGTTCCTATGGTTCCTTTTTTGGTTTAAGAAGGATCTTCCCCATCATGAGGTTTCTTCCTCCTTCTGCTAATTTTTCTTCCACATGTTTTTGTCCTTCAACAATGTGTGCTTCTTCACATTCTCTCTTTCTGTTGGGACATTCCCAAGATTTATGTCCTTCTTTTCCACATGTATAACATTTAACCACGCCTCCTTTGGCTCTTTATATTCCTCTACCTCTAGAAAAATAAATTCTTCCTCCATGTTGTCCTTTGTTAGAACTTCCACCCTTATCATGGTGACTATGTCATTTGTCAGCTTCATGCTTTGACTTCTGGAACTTCTCTCTGCTGGTTCCCTTGCCTCTACTTGAATTTTCGCCTCTGCTTCATTGGATTTGCTTCCTGACCAATTTTTCTTCATATTTCAAGGATGCTTGATAAGCATCCTCGAATTCACTGGAAGACATCATGTTGATCTCCTCTTGGATTTCATATCTCATCCAATTGATGTATATGGATTTCTTCTCATCTTCATTCTCTTTCTGTCCAAACATGATGTTCATTTGATAAAATTCTTCAGTGTACTCTTCCACTGATAAACCCCTCTGTTTTAGGTTCTGTAATCTTCTGTAAAGATTGATTTGGTAATCCATCGAGATAAATTTGGATTTCAACTTAGCTACCATCCTATCCCAGTTTTTAATATTTTTCTTACCATTTCTCCCGTGTTCATCTTGCAGTTCATCCCACCATAATGTTGCATGACCTTTAAGTCTTGTCACTGCATGCTTAACCATCTTGTCTTCTTCGATATCTTTGTAATCGAAGTATTTTTCTATAGCACGTACCCAATATAACAATTCTTCAACTTCCAAATTGCCTTAGTACATAGGTACCTCTATTCTTTCTCTGGCTCCTATATTTGAAACAACTTTTATCAAGTGATCTTGTGCAACATCCTCTGCTACATTTTATTCACCCTCTGCTTCTTCTTTTCTCTCAGATTCATTGACATCACCAGTGTCTGGTGCTCTTCTTTGTGTTGTCTCCATGGCGTCCAATATCATTCAGAGTGGACTCATTTCTTCTTCCATTTCTGCATTCACTCTACACCTTCTAGGTGGCATGATTTTCAATGCGTCACCTACAAATAAGAATCAAATTCTTGATACCACGATTGATACCAACTTCCCTCCTTTATCCTTTTGTCTGTTGTCTGCAAACAGACTCAAAATCAACTCTCATACCAACTGATGCAACCCCCCTACTCCCCCGTAGGGCTACGCAACCTCCCAGTCTTGGATCTCTGATTCTTGATTCAAAATACTCTATGGAACCTTAAAGGCCCCCCTCTCTATCTAAACACAGGCCCCCTTGGCTTCTTGGTGTAGGTCTGATAGAAAATCGCGACCTTCCCCTTTCGCTCTATGCAAAAACTCAAAATGTCGACGTTAGCTCCCTTTCAGATAAGCCCTCACTTGATCAGACTTGGGGCTATGACCACGTGATTGCAGGCATGGTCATAAGAGGTCTGGAGTTAAACCACTTTTGGGCCCGACATGCTGCTATAACCTCCACGCATCCCCTTGGTGAAACCATGGTTCAAATTGTGGCCTGCCTTTGATTCCTTAACCTCCTCACAACTTCTGTCGCTGTAATGACATGGGATCATCGATCTCACGATCTTGATGATAGTGTCCAAATCAACGCTTCAAAATCTGTTCCCTTCTTATCTACAGACCATATATACTTCCTCTAAATCAACGGTCGAGGCTCTCTTCACAATTCCAGACTCCGAGAGTTTGAAATCTCAAACTTGACTTCCTTCCATACTTCACTTATCTAGAATTGGTGATCTACGGGCACCTGTCCCGTAAATCAATGACCTAGTATTCACCTGGGTGTTTGAACTTTCATCCTAGATCAACGGTCCAATGACCCCTTCTCGATCGACGATCAACATTTCCTTCGAGGCTCCGAACTTCTAAGATTTCAAATCTCAAACCTCTTTTTCCAAATGAATTTTACCCGGAGTCTAATATCCACTGACGCGTGTCCCTTCTAATCCAACGATCGAGCATTACTTCGGGAGTTTACTCGGAGTTAAAAAATTTGTGCCATTTCTACTCTGAATCCAACAGTCCAGATCTTATTCTAGGACTTTGGGTCTTCATGCTTTGGTGATCTCAATTCTCAAACTGAAAATCCACTTTGGATTTTCCCCGGAGTACGCGATTTGTTGACAAGTGTCTCCTCCCGTATCAACGAATCATGGCTCTTGGTATCTCCATGCTTCCAGAGTTTCAAGTCTCAAAATTGATCCCTTATGAACTCGTGATATCTGATGGCTCACGCTTGATCAACCGAACGACTGATATTCCACCTCAGCGTTCCGAGACTTCAGACTTCAGGAATCTCAAGTTTCAAACTTCCCTTCCTCCTAAGCTTATAACAACCAACAGATGTGATTCCTCCTAGCGATCCAACACTTGGTATTTGCCTCCAATGATCTAATGGTTCAGATCTATCCCACTAATCAGATGGTCGAGATTCTATTCTGGGGTTCCGGACTCTGGGAATTTCAAGCTTCAACTCCGATAAATTCTCTCTACTCTATACGTGAAGTGATAAAAATCATGCACCTCCTTCTGATACGACGATTGTCGATCTTATTCCCTATGATCGGACGATCATGGTTGTTCTTCTTCCTAAGCTTTGGATATCTCTTCACCTTGGAAGATTTATTTTCTTTCAAAGGTTCCAAACCTTTGTTATCCCGACGAATCCGTGTCTAGGATCTCTTCAACACTTGTAAAAAGTGTTATCTCTTCTGAGCTTCTATCCTTGAAAGGATTTCGATCTCCCACGCACACTTTGCATTCTCAGGATTTCGAGTAACTCAGTTCGAAGGATTTTCTTGAAAAGAAAATGCTTCTCTCCCACCTGGAGTTCTTTTGTGTTGGTTCTTCAAATCCTTTTGACTTCTTAATGTTGTGCACACCATGCACCTATTCCGAGTTTCTCTAATTCTCCCTGAACTTCTCTGAGTCAATCTAAGACTCATTTGATTAACTCCTTGCGTTCAATATGCACACCTTGCATACAAGTATCAAAAGAGAAATGATTGAAACTCAACCAACTTCGTCACGAACTCATACAGCTAATCTCTCAAAAAAATCATACATGAATGAATTGTAATAAATCATACACACAGAATAACATTCACTCAATCACACATGAAATGAACACAATCCAAGGATTCGGAACACTTTATTTCTTTTATATTCATTCATGAAAAACAAAATACATAGTGTTTCTGCTACTCTACTATTATCTACTAATCTCTCTATTATGTCTATCTGTTACAATACAATATTGAAAAACTATCTAAGGACCGTCTCCATGAGCTCTCTTTTCCTGTTCTGAAATCTATCATTTCAAATTCAGAGCTATTACCTACTCTATCCTATTATAATAACTACTAGTTATTTCCAGATAGAGTCGACAATCCATATCTGCAATTTCTTACAGTCCTTCAAAACTTTAAAACCAAGTTACATTTTAAAATGTCGTTTACAAAAATATCTCAACAACCGATTAAATTTTGAGGGAAATTCTTGATTTGAAACTATTCCTTTGTTGAGATGTCATCCATCCGCCTCCATGCATGCGTTGTTAACTTTGAAGGCGATGCTCCTGCATCAACGAATCACCATAAATAGGAAATTTCAGGACATGAGATCAGTTTCAGGAAGAGGTTAGTTAGAGGGAGTATCCCCAAGGATAGTTCAGTTAGAGGGAGAAACCCCAGATGGAAACATACCGTTGACATTGATGACAAAGGGGGAGATATTTATTAGATGCAAAGCATAGAGGCATGGTTCCAGGGGGGACTGATGGTCACAGGGGGAGCATGAGTGATTGTTGTGGGGTTTTTCTACCCTACGGACTAGCAAGCTAGGGTTTTAAACTTGCATGCAGATAATGACCCTTCAAGAATAACTTTTAACCTCCTACCCAAACCTATAACCCTTTTTCTCAGGCAAACATAGGAAGAATCAACTAACCTTTTTATCGACGGTTGAAGTAGATCCTCCGTTGAGCTTTTATCCTCTTGCTGTTGCTGCTCCTTCCACAAAGTGATCCTGCAATCAAGACAAAACTACGCATGCATACTACTGATCTACTAGATGGTTAGAGATTAAACACAAATCAAATAACATAGATAAGACTCATGTATGCGGGACGGGAAAAGTATCTTTTTCATTAATCTCAGTATGAACCAACTTACAATGATTATAGAGACTGGCCACCGTTCCACGATCCTGATCCTGGGCTCCTCCTCTTCTTTTGTCCTCCAACTATTGTTGCTTGAATTTCTCCTAAAGCTTGAGGCAAGGCTAAAGGGTTGGGACAAAATGGACTTGGCAATTTGGTAGAGTTTCTTTTCTATGATTTTTCCTCCTTTGAACAGTACCCCTACCCCTCCTTTTATAGGCTAGAAGGAGCTAGGGTTTTAGGCGAACTCTCGGCCATGCATGGCTGGGAGTTCCAATTAGCTGACAAAAAACTCTTCGTCCCGGCGGAAACTTTCCTGATTTTTTTCTTTGTTAGGTAAACGCGGGCTGTAGTGGGTCAGCCAGCGTTCACACGCGTGCTGTAGAAGGCATGCCAGCATCCCAACGCGCCCAGTGCTAAGTTAGGGCGCGGGTTACTTGATTGAGGAGGTTTTTGAAGAGTCTGTTCAGCATGGCTTTGGCAAGGAAAGGCAATGAGTAGGCCTGATTCCAGGTAAGAAGGAATAGTGCAATTTAGGGTTATAACAGATGCCCCCTAATGTGTGAGGTCAGAAGAGCATTTGATGGCTGAAATACATTACCAATTCTTTACCAATCTGTACTAATATGCTGAATGAGTGAGCCCAGGAATCAGGAATCAGGAAGTGCCATCTGCAAACAATATCAAATGTCTCACCGAGGCGGGCATACCCATGCTTGGGATAAATCAGAACCATGGCTACCAATCAAATACACTGTAGATCCATGTCAAATAACTATAAAGAGTAGCCACGAACAATACACAGCGGAGCTACATCTCAAAATCAGAAAGATATACATAGAAAGTATCCATCTCTCAGAAGCTTATGCGGCCTGATGGATGTACTTCAGAGCTCGAGAAAAAACTTCAAAGTCTTCTAATCTCGGGTAAGAGTGTAATGTGAGTGTACGACTGTGCTACCCAGAGGTCTTCGACGGCTCGTCAGTTATAGACTTGATAATGTTGATGATCGGACTGAAGGCTTCAGTGATTTCGAACAAAGACTTGATTGGACGTTCAGGATGGCCGGGTATGCGGACATGAGACATATTACAGAGTGGCCGACTCAGGAGAAGTAACAAACTTCCCTTGGACAATAGCACGACAAGTGATAAGACTCAGGCAACATATTTGTTAATCATAAGTCTACGAAGAAGGAAGCAA
>ML779757.1:387755-404791 GCA_009831015.1 Picea engelmannii | reverse complement strand
AAGTTGTTCGTAGTGCATCTTTTGGAAGTGTTGCCAGTTGTCGACCTTCAGATTTATTGCCTCGGGTAGACCTACCTCCAGATCAACCTCCACACAGATCCGCACACAGGAATACTGGTCTCTTGGATCTGCTCGATCAATGTAGCGCCCAAGACCATTGCCTATTGCCTGAAGCAAGGAGGGGTTCCAGCAGTGGATCGGCAGGTTGGGGAGCCTTACCCAAACCGGGACATCCTTGGGGACTTCTGAAGCAGGGTCAAAATTCGGGGTCCATCTATTCAGGTATAGACCTTGAGTGCCCATGAAGTAAGGGCCATTTCTGAAAATCAAATCTCTGTCCTCCTAGGAGATAAATTCGAAGATAAAGTATCCTCGCCCGACCGCGTAACATGTCACACTATTTGTTATCAGAGGTCTCCAGTTTCGCTGTATCCAGTTGTTTGTGGTTCTGGTTGAGGGCCAGAGTCCCATAAACTGGCCGACAAGTCCTCGTTCAGAGAGGGATAGGGAAACTTTCATTGGGTATTCAGGAGGAAGGTCGATCTCTGGTATGTCATCCAATTTCTTGACAAAGCTCGGAGCTTCTGAGACGGACGTCTTCTTGCTGCAGGCTTCTACCAGGCGTCGAAAGGAGGCAGAGGGGGAAGGAGGGGGCGACGGCTCCCCTCCTTGGGCTGCCATGGCGGCACACTAAAAAACCCTTAACGTAAGCAGAGCTAGGTCAAGGGCGCGCGCACGATTTTCAAGTTGTCCTTGGTGATCCACAATGTTGACTCATCTGTTGCTATGGATCTATCTATGAAAATACTTCAAATGGTGCCATCTTAATCGTAGTCTAATAATTGTTTTATGTAAACTCTACTAGTGGCAATAAACCTTCCCAATGTTTTTGTTGGTCCATTACATACATACACAACATATCCTCCAAAATCTGATTCGTTCTATCTGTTTGTTCGTCTGTCTCAGGGTGATATGTTGTACTGAAATTCAGTTGCGTTACCAAATCCTCTTGGAAATTGGTCCAAAACCGTCATGTAAACACCGATCCTCGATCGTATATGATCATTTTTGGTACACCGTGTAATATCACAATCTCGCTAACAAATACTCTTGCTACGCCTGGTGCCTAATACATCGTGCATACTGGGATAAAGTGTGCATTGTTCATGAGAGTGTCCACTACCATGAAAATCGAATCGTGCCTCCTTGTTGTTAGTGGAAATCCAATGATAAATTCCATCGAAATGACCTCCCATTTCGATTCAAGAATAACATATGGCTATAACAATCCTGCTAGATGTCTATGTTCAACCTTCACTTGCTTACATTCTACACATCTCGCCACGTAACTAACTATGTCTGCTTTCATTCCCTTCCAGAAGAATAAAGGCTTAAGGTCTACCTTCATCTTCATGACTCCTAGATGAGCCATGTACACTGATCGATGCGCTTCACTTAATATCAAACTTCTTAATTCGTCGTTAGGTGGTATGAAAAATATTCCATTAAATCTCATCAATCCATCGTTGTCAAATGGATAACCTTCATACTTCTATACCATCATGGTATCTTGTTCAATAGTATTCATAACGTCCTTGCACCAATCATTGTCTATCTGTAAAGTTAGAATATTTTCTCGAAGATTCGTCTTAAGCGAGATTACCGAGAATATGCATGGTCTTTGACTCAATGCATCTTCCACTTTGTTCACTGTTCCTTTAATGTAAGTAATCTCAAAGTCGTATTTTCTAAGTAATTATAACCAATGCCTTTGTCGAGCGTTCAATTCACTTTATGCAAATATATGTTGCAATCCACAGTGATCTGTCTTTAATTCAATTTTTTGTCCAATCAGATAATGTCTCCAAACTCTTAAGGAATATATAATTGCCAATAACTCCAAGTCATGTGTTGCGTAGTTATCCTCATGCTTTCTCAATTTCCTTGAAATGTAAGTGATCACTTGATTGTATTGCATGAAAACGCCACCTAAACCTTCCTTGGATGGATATGTGCATACCAAGAATTCTTTGTCCATGTTGGGGACCTTTAGTATCGGTGTTGTCGTCGAAAAATATTTGATCTTTTGAAATGATTTTGCACATTTCTCTGTCCATATGAACTTCTTGTTCTTCTTCTGTAATTCTGTGATCGGATTAGCAATCTTTGGAAAAACTTCGATGAACCGTCAGTAATATCTTGCTAAAACCATAAATCCACATACTTCTTATACATTTGTCAGTGCTGGCCATTCCATAATAGCCTCTAATTTTGTTGTATCCATAGTTATACCGTCACCAAATATGATATGTCCCAAGTAATGAATCTTTGATTGGTAGGAAAAACATTTCGATAGCTTCCCGTATAATTTGTTTTCTCATAGAAACTGTAGGACCAATATTGGATGGTTGTCATGCTCTTCTTTCATCTAATAATAAGTCAGTATGTCATCAATAAATACTTGAACAAACTTATCAAAGTATTCACAGAACACCCCATTCATCAAACTCATGAATACCCCCAGGGCATTCATCAATACAAATGATAACACTGCAAACTCATGGTGTCTGAATATCTTCTTAATTGTAGTATTATGGATATCTTCTTCTTTAATCCATAATTGGTGATATCTTGATCTCAAGTCAATCTTCAAAAACATTGTCACTCCTTTCATATGATCAAACAAATCGTCTATTCTAGGCAACGTATACCAGTTCTTGATCGTCGGTTTGTTTAATTGACGATAGTCAATACAAAGTCTCCACGATCCATCCTTCTTTCTCATGAAAATAAATGACACACCCAAAGGAAACACACTTGGACATATAAGTCCCAAGTCCAACAATTCCTTCAATTGCATTTTCAACTCCTGCAATTTAGGCATTGACATCCGATATGGAGTTCTCGCTATCAGTTCAATTCCCAATTTCAAGTCTATTTTAAAATCCAACTCTCTTTTGAGTGGTAAACCTGGTAACTCTTTTGGAAATAGGTTGGCAAACTCTTGTACTACAAGAAGGTTTTATAATCATTCCACCTCGCCCTCTTCTTTTAGTACTAATATTTCATAAAGCTTGCACCCCTTTCTCATACTCTTATGTAGATGTAGGGAAGAAATAAATATCAAGGAAACCCCCTGGTTCCTTCCTACAATCACTCTACTTTGCCCCAAATCATCTGTTAAAATTAACCATTTTGTCTTACAATTAATTATTGCATCATGCAATTCCAACCAATCCATACCAATCACTATGTCATAATATCCTAATGTCGTGACATACAGATTGGCCTTCATTAAAAAAATTCCCAAGTTAATGCTACAGTCCATAAACTTTTCTCCAACCTTCTATTTGGAAACCGATGTCATTTCTATGTATCTGAACTCGTCCTGCTCAACTACCTTTACCTTAATTCTCTTTAGCGCTACACTAGAGACGAAATTCTCTGTAGCACATGAATCTATGAAAATGATAAAATTTTGATCTGCAATTGTACTTGACGTTTAGAGCATAGTGGATCAGTGCTCATCTTGGCGGTTGTTCACCTCTATATGAATCCTATGGGACTTTCCCAAATATTCAACTATAGTGGGTCTTGATGATCTGTCCACTTTGGCCTTCTCAATCGGATAGTCTCGCTGGTAATGTGTCTCTCCACATGTCCAACATCCAATTTTCAGTCCATTTCGCCTGGTTCCCAAAGTAGAAGTTGTTGGCCTAACAGTCTTTGATCCTGGTATGTTCTGTTGAACATGCCTAAACTATTGTTGTTGTTGCGGATGACGTTGTTGTTGTTGTGGTATTATGTAAGGAGTATGTCACTATGGTGTCGTGAATATATGTCCTCTGGGAATATCTTGATGCCCTGAAGTTTGTCTGGATGGTGTCTGATGTTGTTTTACTCTTGATGATGTCTTTCCATTCGGTATAGAAGGAGTACTTCCCTGACACCCACTGTTAATATCTTCATCATCTATGAGAGCCTTTTGAACTATATCGTGCAACGTTTGAGGCATTAGGATCCTCACCTTCACACGAATGTTGAAGTTAAGGATGAACACAAACTTGTTGACCTTTAACTTCTCTGTGTTTAGATGTGGAGCATACCTAAGTATCTCCATGAATCTGGCCTCATACTCTAGCACTGTACAACCACCCTGTCATAATGCGTTTAAATCATTAAGCTGGTGCTCAATGAATTCCTCGAAAAATTACCTCTCCCGAAACCGTTCCTCAAACATCTCCCATGACACGTCTTCGATGACCATGTTTAGTTGAGGTAGGAGAGTCTTCCACCATATAATATCACTCCCCTTCAGTTGAAATAACGCCATGGAAAATTTCATGTTGGAGGTGTAATCACTAATTGCGAAGCACATCACCATATTCTCCAACCATGCCTTGGTGTCTAAGCCATATGGGGCACCCCAGAACTCAAGAAATTTCACCTTTTCAAATTCTCTATGCATGCTACTACTACCTGTCGGAGTGCACTGCGAACCCTCAATGGGCATAGATGCTCTACCTTCATCTTGATCCAGGTGATTGATCAACGCCTATGAAATCCTCTAGATGGATCTCATCATACCTACCACATCTCCCACAACAACCTATTCCTGCTCAGTAATATGCTCATGTCCCTAAGGGTTAGACCCTTCTAGCATGGATACTATCAGAGGTGTCACACCTCTTCCTCTAACACCACATCATCTACTTTCCCTGTGTCCTCTAACCATGATTGTTTGGATGTAAAATTTCAAAATTTTATTAGCGATATAATTTTAATCATTAGTTAACATGATGGAAGGCATAACGATCCAATGTCTCAGGGTTGAACCTCCTCTGATACCATATGTAACATCCCCTCCATTACAACATCAATAAGTGAGTATAGTAGTGACAATTTTTTATTTGTTTTTGCACATCATTAGACAAGAAATTCTCGGAATTAAGCTACTTCAATAATACACATTCTTTCATCATATACTTGATAATACAACAACAATCAAATTCATCATCACTACAACCAAGAAATAAATTCTTTGATTAGTAAAAAAAATATGTCTACCCACCCAACCTACCTACAAGGTTAGGACCTCCAAGACACATGATCAACGCTCAAGTCCAGGATTCATCCGATTGATTTTGACCATTTAAGGTCTCAGGACCGGTGACTGTTCTGAGGAACAAGGAGATATCTAATTCCCTTAACCAAGTACGATTCCAAAATTTCGAGACCAAATCAAGAACCATACTCATAATAATTTAAAGTGTAATAATAGTTCACTACAACTAAACAATGTTAACAATTCTCGCACATAAAAACAAGAAACAAATAACGTTATTAGGAAGCATACTAGTAAATTTCCACTAACCAATAATTGATGAATCACTTATACATTTTCTAGCCATAATATGCTAGTGCTTACCTAACAATACTCACAATAATCTCATCGGAACATAATCGATTCGTTCAATTGAATTAATCTAATTTCAATTCATTCCACTAACCATAGTGGCTAACAAAAATGTCTTTATTGCAAACAATGATCCATACTCCATAGTATAGTAACGATTATAATATACTTACTCATCGTGATCACTATCATCCTTAATTTAGAATTAGAAATACATTTTTATCTTATAACTAAGTGAGTTATCCTATATCCCTTGCGAGTTTTTGTAACGCACTAAAAGGGGGAGTCAAATTATCAATAAGTATCCAACTTGTTCCTAAGTTTCGAAGACATTACATTTTTTTTTTTATTGTGACCTTAACTTAAATTTGAGTTCTTACCAAGTAAGAGTATAGCATTAGCTCTTGTCCAAAGAAGAAGCTATTATAAGTTTGAATTGTTACTTAACTCTACTAACCCAATTCTTAAGAACATTACTCTTATTCTTTGATAAGTGATACCAGAGTCTTATTATCCCAAGGTATATTCTCTAACACTAATAACACAAAATAATATTAATTTATATAGTAGAAACCTGATAGTGTCAAGCCACTAACCTAACCTTCATACCATTCTTAACTCATGTATATTATTGCTCAAGTCAATGAATTATTCCATATCAAAACTAGTTCGTATCATACGAGTTATCTCACTCTTTGTTATCCATATATCCCAATCACTTAAAATTCTTAATTTAATTCGGTGTACACATTATTTAACAACTACACAAAATTCAAGGATTGTAATAGAGTAAACATAATCAATTGTAGATTCCAATATATGACAGTGACCCAAACATTATAGTAATAATTATGTGAAACTTATACACTATGTCCACGATTACAATGCAGTTAAATCACAGTTAAATTACACAGACAAGGTGATCTTTAACTATCGGTCTTCCTATAAGAACATGATGATAATTACTAAGATAAAAATGAAATTCAAGAATTGATTTGTAGAATCAATCACTAATGATCTTTACAATGCTCAATATTTGGAATACCAGTCTTTTGATACCAATGACCAAAGAAATTCTTATATATGTTTTCTTATTTAAAGATCATTAAGTGTTGAAGACCAAGCAAGTTCCAATCCAACGCTTTGACTAAACATGCAATAACCATTAGAGTATTATCTCAGGTCCATAGATTAATCTCAGCATGATCCTAACCATTAAAATTCGAAAGCAAGTAGCTTAAGAATGACCATACAAATTCTAAAACTTTTGACTTGAAATTTAATAATAGTTCCCACACTTCTTCATAATTTCAAGGCTGCAAACGCAGTAACAACGTAATCCAAAAATTTATTATACATATAATCTAACCATTAACAACGAATGTCCTAAATCCCTTCAGGATCCATCTTATATAGAGCCACGACCCTATAAAATTATCTAACATGTGAACTTCTTAAGAAACTATCACAACAAATTATAGTCAACGCAACATACATTGGTCAAATTGAAATGTTATACTTCGAACATTTTGCAACGAATAAATCTAGTTCCCAAACTCTGGTCTTACAATGAAATTGTTACAATGTCAATCCCAATACAGGGCATACCAACATCGTCGTGATTTTCTTTATAACTCGATTCTAGAAATGAAAACAACTCAGGAACAACTATACACATTTAATATCTGGACTGTCAATAAAATCTTAAAAGAACACAACGAATTTCTAAACTCAGGAATTAATTAGGTAACCTAACATACTCATAAATTAATGGTAGCGATTAAGGAATTAATATCTGTGTTGCATTCCAATAGCAATGATTTGGTCAATTTTTCGTTAATCTATTCATTCAATCTTTTGGCAATAATAAAATAATCAAAGTTCGTGTTGAGGTTTAATTAATTTACAAGAACAAAGGCATTTCCCCCTCTTTTCATCGCCAATAAGAACCAAATTCAAGTCCGTGTAATGTTAACACAAGTGCGCGACCATATAAAAGATCCGATACAATAGGATTCATCATGAGAGTGTGTTGACTACAATTCAATTTCGAATTAAATTTTATAGCTACTGAAAACATAAATCTACATATAAATTGAAATGACTCAATATAAACTGAAATGACTGCGATTAAGAGATCCTCAAAAATTTACTGAGGTTTGAATTCAAGGACATCGATCAATGGAAATTTCACCATAAAAAAATTTCACATTCTCCTTCGACGCACTTGCCAAATTGATACAAAAATACAACAAAATTTTACATCGATCATACAGAAATTTAAAATTACATGTACTCTTGCTAATCTAACATTCAATAAAATACCGTAAAAATGGAGGATACAGAATTTACTTTGTTCTTCAAAGATTTGTGCTCCTTCCGTTCTCCCTCTTGTTAATCGTCGAAACTTCACAAGTACCTCCCATCCAATGCTAGGGTTACTTTTCTTCCCCCTTTCCCCCCCGAGCTGCAAAGGGGTCACACACAAGAACCAACAAACAATAGCTCCAACACTTTCCTCACAAGGTAGAGCTTCCACTCTCTCTCAAGCTTGGTATCCCAACTCTCACAAGTAAAACAAAATCAAAACCATTTTTGCAGTATAACCTTACCAAGAAAAAGTGAGATCCATTTTCCTTCTACACCATTTGTTTTATAGAAATATCCCAAATGACACATGTCCTCATGCAAAATTAATTATCTTTTTAATTATTTTAATTAGTGATATTCACCCACATATTTGTCACACTCTCCCCAAGTTGCACAAGTAAATACTATTTTTAATTTAATTAAAAAGCCATTTTCCCTCACATTCTCCATTGTGTTCTTATTTTCGCTCTTAGTTGTCCCTTTGTTCCCCAAATTCTCATTTAATGAGTGTCTCCTAACTAGATATTAGTTAGAGTTGGATCAGGAGTCTTCTTCTAGTTAGATTTAGTGGTATCTTGACTCTAGATATTATTCTATGTGTACACCTATTCTCTCATATTTTATTTATTTCTATTTTAAAAACACCTTTTATTAATTTCATGGACACATGTGCATTCTATCCAATCTTTAGATTTTATTCCCCTTTTCCTAAAGTTTGATTATATTCTCCAATCTTTTAACTTATGTCATAATTCATTTAGTCATTTAATTAAATTTAGACTTAGACCTAGTTTTAGACTTAGGCTTACACTTTTATTGGGCTTTATAATTAATAATTTATGGTTTAATTAATTATTTTATTCCAACAATTATAATCATTTCAATGTTTTATAGGCCACCTAGATTTATTGACTCAAGTTTTTAATTACACAACATTCCCTTCAAGATGCACCTCCATGTTCCAAGGGTGCCACTCGCCTTTTGATTGGTTTTGGAAGTTTTTTGAACCCTTGGAGTCAACACTCCACTCGGTTGACCTTGTGAGAGACTAAGGGATTATAAGGAATAAGGACTCTGCCTTATTGTGCACCCCTTAGAAATATTTGTGAGCGACTGTCTCAGTTCTCCCTCACGACATCGTGGACCTATCAAACTAGGTAATCGTTAACATAGAGTTCATAACAGGGAGGGAGTGCTAGTAGGATGTGACAGGGATGCTACCTCACCTCTCCCTCAATGTTTGGTTTCTTTGCATTGCCTCTCTACTCCTTATGTGATTCAGATTAGAAAGCATCGTCAAACATGTATCCACTCATAAAACTTGTGTTAATAATCCATATACCTAAATCATATTGTAATAAATCATATGTCACAAGTGCATAAATGAAATACTCATTGAAATACAATTCACTCCCTGATTCAATCCATAGTCCAAGGAAGTCCATTGATTCCATCAACATCCATAACCTGTCATGTACTCTGCACACTTAGGAAAACTCTTCAATAGAATCCACCAATACATATACATCAAATAACAACAAATCACAACACATAATCATCATCATGTATAATGCATAATCAAAATGAAATCACAATGTACAATAGCTAGATCACTTGCACACAAGTGTCCTCAAAGAATGAGTCAATAAAAGTGTGCTCAATAGAGCGTGATGTTACAATACTTCAATGATGACATACATTGGTATATTGTATGGTGTTGATGTGCATGGTTGGCACAATATGTACATGGTTTATTCATGATTCACTATTCATTGTTGACATATAATTTTCTTCATGGTTGATGCATGAGATAGTATGTATGATTGGCATACACTTGATGTATGGTGTGAAACGATTTTAGATGGTTGATGCATGGACTTGTCCAAGGATCGTCATAGGAAGAGAAAATCATTCTTATTCTAGATGAGAAACAACATTTGCAATAAAAGGAGATTGCAATGGTAGCATATTGTTCATCTTGCAAAGAGAATAGGGGGAGACATACCCAAAGGGGGAGTTATTCTTCTTCCCAGGATTGGTTACAGATTCCATATGGAGAGATGATAGAGATGATTGGAAGCCATGTTACCAACATTGCATCAAACTGATATCATTTTTCAAAAGGGGAGAGATTAATCATATGCATGGAGAGAATCCCACATGACAATGCATTTAGGAGGAGCAGCCTCAGGGACAGTTTAGTCAGGGAGAGAATCCCCAAAGATATATATCCTTTTCCATTTATTTAAAAGGGGGAGAGATAGCCACATTGATGTGGAGAAATGAACATTGATGAGGAGTGATGACCACTTTGAGAATGAGAATTTCCATGTCTAAGTGTTGTCATGAATGATTAGTATTGACATCAATGTTGGTGTTGCCATAAATTCCAAAGGGGGAGATTGTTGTATTATGTTTTCATTGATGTCAAAGGATTTATGTCAAAGGGTTGATTTCAAGTATTATCGGATTGATGAGATTGTATCATTGATTTATTGATTGTTGGATTATGTTGTCATTGATGTAATTGATGTCAAAGGGTTGATTACAAGTGATGTCATAATGATGTGTTGATAGTAAAGGAAGTTGTATCATTGATTTCATGTAATGTTTTGTAGGAAGTACCAAATGGATGAACTCCAAAGTGGTCCCCTTATGGTTAAAGCCATCACAAGAAGACGCTTTATGAATTCCAAATGTTTAAGTGGTTGATCATTCCTAATAGTGTGTTTAGGGAACCCAATTTTGGTTGAGGAATAATGTAATGCATATCAACGAAATTGCAGGTGAGACCATCATGGATGGATAAAACATATCATGTCATTTCTGGTGATATTTGGAACGTCACATAACTCCTCACGGTTATAGAGTTATGACCATGTGAAGTTGGAGAACCCTAACAAGTTATCTAGAAGCATCTAGAAGGTCAAAGAAGTCAAGAAGGTCAAAGAAGTCAAATGATTCTAGAATCTCCTAGAAGAAGTTGACCAGTCAAAGTGGTTAGTCATGGGTTAATTTGTTGCAACAAGAAAACAATTAAAAATAAGTTAGCTGCAACCATAAGTGGAGAGATGACTATTTGTGGATAAAGTGGTTGTAAGTGGACAAAGTGGTTAGAAGTGGGTTAGCCCTAAAATAAATAAGTCGAGTGTTGCACCCCTTTTGTCACCTAAATGAACAAAATAAGGACGCTGACAAGCCTAGTTGGGTTAGCTAGGCAAGACAACAGTGAAAGAAAGAGTTAGAAACATCAAGCATAAGAAGTAAAGAAAGAACTAAGCTAAGAACAATAAAAGAAACTAAACTAGAGTGCATAAGAACATTAAAATTGAAAATAAACAACACTCATGCCACCAATGGATAGGATTGTATTAGTGGGAAAAAACCAAAGAGAAAGGGAGATATATGGGTCCCCTCTTCCTCCAAGGGAGGGCTCTTGAACTCCCAAATATTGATCTCATCTTACAAGTAACAAACTAAAAATGAAATGTTGAAGAGAATCCAAAGCACATTCACTCAAGAGCTGATATGAATGGCTAAATGAAATAGTGCTTGTATACTCTTGGTGAGAAAAGAGGATTCTCCAAGAGAATATAAGAAGCATAACAATACAAATGAATTCCTTAGAAATATAGTGCACCCATGGCCTCCTTTTATAGCATAGCTTTGAGGCATTATGCAACCAGTTCTTAGTGTGAACAAGGGGCCCTTTAGGGCACCCTTAGGTCTTTGACCAGCCCCCCAGTAGGATTCAGTCGAGATTTGGGTGTCAAATCAACTTGGAAGATAAACTAGAAGTGGGTGGAAGGCTGACCAATATCATAAATGCGCCATTCAGAGAGGTGCATGGTTTTTTGCATCCACAATCTCGCATCGTGCGCATGTGCACTTTTGTTGCATTTTTGGATGGTGCATGTGTGCACGCTCCCTGTGTAGTCTTAGCGCATGCTGATTTTATAACCGGTTGTATAGTTTTGGACCTTTTGGAAATGCATTTTTGGTCCATGAGTGAACTAATGGGTGTTTTGACGATGTTGGATTCCTGTAACCATTTGCGGATGAAATTCTGGTGATAACAAATGCCCCCTAATGTGTGAGGTTAGGAGCATATGTATAGCCGAAATACATCAATGTTTCTTCTACTGAGAGTACCTTTGTAAGAAAGAGCATTGAGGGGAGTATCAAGAGAGACCCATTGGAGGGAGAGGGGAACCTGTAAGATCCAAACCTTTCACAAGGGGTGAAAAACTAAAACTATGTACAAATGAGGTGGGCATGCCCCATGCTCGTGTCATGTAACTCAAAAATGTGTAAGACAGTAATTGAAGTTGTGTGTTGACGTAGATCACTGCAGCGCCCTCCGGGGCAGTTTGATAATGGCAGAGGACAATTTTGATGGTGAACAAACTCTGAAAAAGGTAAGGACACCTGTGAGAAGTGTTGATGATATGCAGATATTGATAGTCTATCAAATTTTAGAGGTCTTTGGCATATATAAAAACAACTGCAATAGTCGCAAAGTAAGACCCACTGCCACGTGATAAAGTGTTGAAGTCGAATGTCATAGGGGTCAATGACAACAGAGAGTAATGATGGTTCTTTCTTTGCCATCCGAGACTCCACATTATAAAGGTAAATGAGAGCCAAGATATTGTTGCCCTTCTGGGAACTGTGTTGATGTCAACAGAAAGGGAAACGTGACTCCAAGAAGAAAAGGGCTTTATGAAATCCACTGGGGAAAATTAGGAACTAAGGAGGAACATGGATAGAGTAGAGAGAAGGGGAGACTCAAGAATGCCCTTGGTTGGGGGATTTTTCCAAGGAGAAGTGGCAGCAACCGTGAAACTGAATCTAGTATCAGGGGGACAACTAGATTGGGGTTAAATTGTGCCAAAGGCGTGACAAAGTAGACAAAATAAGAGATCAAGGGTACATGGACCATGGGATTCTCGGGGTTTATGGACAATTTCAACATGAGTAGAAGATAATGTATGCCCCAACCAAGGGAGACAGGGGTTGCGTTTGCCGGAAAAAGGAATGTCGCCAAAGGGGACGCCAAAAAACTACATAATGGATAAAAAAAAAGGATTTGTACAGTTACCAAATAAATAAAGAATAATTGGGGATGAGCGTACAAATACATAAATGGGTGCCCCAGTGCAATATGTCTTGGCCTGTGAGGGCACAAGTTGCGTGGAAAGCAGGTGGAGGGTGGGGGGCCCATAGGTGGGTTTCTGTATTAGGTGAAATGAATGGAGGACAATCTACATATGGGAATTATGATGGTGGATGAGATGGAGGGCTAGTGATACTATGGAGGTGCAGTCAAAAAGGCGAATTAGGACAATATTATGTGGGAGTCCATTATGGGGAAGTTAGCACAATGAGGAGAAGGAGCATGCAACTAATTCTCAGGATTGCAAATACTATGAGGACTCCCAGCCCTAGGGGGTGAAAGAAACATGAGTGTCAAAGTGCCAAGGGGGACTGTAAATGGGAAAAATCATGTGGGGAAGAGTGTTATCGGGTGACAGTACTTGAAATGCAGAGGAGGTATGAGTATTGCAGAGCCGGATGGAGGGGAACCTAGAGGCAAATATCGACGGGTGTAACTGGGAAATGCATTTGATATTCAGAGAGAATGATTACATGCTAGTAGAAATTTTATAACTGAAAGGACCATGTCGATTTGCGGTGACCAAGTACCTGCACACATGAAAACCAAATACCCGATGTGAATAATATCTGAAGATGAAGCATATAACGATTATTTGATAATTTTGAACATAAGCATGTGTACCTGGGTGTGATGTGAGAAAAATGCTCCCCGGAGGCCAAGGATGGATGGTGGCCCGGGGACTGTGATTGTGTAGGTGGTGGGATCCTGGTCCCATGGCTGAAGATAGATCAGAAAACAGACGTTCGAAGCTCCCAGAATGGAGTATGGAAGTTTGTTAAAAGGGACTATATATAGCTGAAGGGCACACATTGCCACCTCATTTGTACCTGCTGCCAGAGTGACTGGACGAGATATTTGAGGAGAGATTTAGAGATTTTGAGAGATCGAGCTAGCCGATTTGGGGTTAGTAAGATTCAGATTAGCGGTTGTATCCTCCTGCACAGTAGCTAGGATTTATTTTTTAGGGAGGGGTTGTACGGATGAATATATAGGGGATTTTGTGAGTGTGCCCCCTCTAGTGCGCGAGCGATCAAAGGATTTGCGTGCATGAGTGCATGGCTGTAATTGAGAGAGTCGCACACAAGGGTGGTCGAAGGGGAAAAACAGGCGCACATGTAATGCGTGCCTGTTTGGAGCACAACAGTGCATGCATGCGCGACTGTGTTCCTAATAGTTGCGCATGTGTATGCAACTGTGTAGTGGACATGCGCACTATGATGAATGTATGTATGTGTGACAGGGGCACATGGGTGTGCCCCTATATGTCCAAAATTCTTGCATGAGTGCGCGATTGTGGGATGAACAAGCACGCATAGGTGCGCACTTGTGGGAAAAAATGCCGCACCTTTGAGGCAAAGCAGATGGGTGTAAAAATTTATCTTTTGTGGAGATTTTGATATTTTTATGGATTATGATGGATGATCAAGTATTGTATATGTGGATGCAGGTGACCATTTGGATGATGTCAGTTCATTGGAGAGAGAGGGATTGGTCACGCCTGAGGGAGGCAGTGAGGGATGAGGCGTTGGTGGTCCGAGACACTTTGGCAACTTGTGGGCTGTTGAAGTTTTTTGAGTGTTCGTTAGTGCGGGCACATGAGTACTTATTGTAGTTCCTAATTTCGATGTGGAGTCCAAATCTGCATTGCTTCATCGTGCGGGAAGAACAATTGGACTTCACTGCAGTGGAGGATGTATATTTTCTGATTGGGCTCCTTTTTCAGGGAACCCCATTACCGGCAGAGCCCGTGTTACCCGGGGATGGGTAGTTGGTTGTCCTAGCCCAGAGGTATTGTTCGTGGGAGAACTTTATGTCAGGCTCCATGGTGAGTATTGGGGCGATGGATGCCCTTGTGCATCGTTGCATGGCAACGATGATCATGAGATTCTATGGGTCTCTTGTGACTCAACGAATCAGTGGGGGTTAGCTGAGGATTATGCAAAAGGAATTGGGCAGTGAGCACTTTGACTGGGGGTTGATGCTCCATGCCAATATGGTAGGGCATCTTGAAAGGTGTCGAGCTACTGAATCAGGGGAGTTTTCCTTTGGGTCTTTCTTGGTGACGTGGTTTTTGGAGAGGGTGTCAATGTTGCACCCTAGAGTGATTTTTTACACACCTGGTGTTCAAGAGCCACAACTGAGGTGGTGGGTGACAATCTTGGTTCGTCACAGTGGTGGGGAGGGTGGCCACTATTTTACAGCTGAGGCTACATGAGTGTGGCGTCATATGCCACAAATTATCCTCCATTTTCCATACAGTGGGGTGGATTTTCGAGAGGACCCATATATGGTGCTACCCCCTAGAGAGGTGCTCGACCGGAGAGGTATGTGGATGTATTTGTTTTGATTTTTTGATATTTAGATAGTATAACATGTATTTTATGTATGTATGGATGATGATGATATCATTTGTTTGTGATGTATGAAGATGTGGGGCCTCGTGGGTGTGAGGTGGATTTGATCAAGGCATCAGCTCGTCAGGGGCTGGTGAGACCACCGCAGGGAGAGCCACGGGCAGGGGAGAGATGATGATGGGAGGATGGTGGGTAGAGGACATTGATGATGAGAGAGGGGCCAAGATATGTCGCTATGATGACCCTGGTGCAGGGCCATCACATGTTCCTTCGGCTGGGGCTGGGGGAGAGTTTGAGGATTTTCACCACCGATTAGAGGTAGTGCTTCAGGGGGTTCCTGAGGGTATGTGGGTGCGCATCCAGGATGAGGGGATCTTGGAGTAGTGTATTGGTCTTCTGGTAGATTCAAGGACACTGATCTGTAGAGCAGCTGTGGCAGGAACAACGATGACTGGGCAGTTTCCCCCAGAGCCTGAGGGGCCGATAGTTGGTGGGGTACCTCCTCCAGAGGGAGGACCAAGTGGTGGTGCTCTAGAGGGGCCTTGAGTGCCTCTGGTGATGGATTTTTGTATTTATAGAGGCTTGCGAGCCTATTTTGTATATGGTGCTATGACACTGGTTTTGTATTTATAGGAGTGAGATGGTCACTTACCTATGGATGTTTGTACTTGATGTACAATTTTTTGTAAACAATGGTGGCACATTTGACCGATATATATATATATATGGATATACATTTTTGGATCTGTGTGATGTTTACATGTGTTAATGTTTTTTATTGCTTTTGATGATGTCTAATCTATATGTTATGACATAATTTTGATGAGTTATGTATGTGTAATGGTAACTTGATGGGATAAATGCCAATCTAACACTAGGTTAGCCATATTATATGCTATTTGATTGTATTTTCATGGAATATGTGTGAATGTGATTGAATCAAAATGTCGAGATAAAAGTCTAACTTGCAGGTATTTGCGGAAAAGGCATGGATCACGTACATGATACACATTATTGAGTTGGAGGATGACAAGTTGGGAACCTAGTAAGACACTATTGGATTACTGAGAGGGGGGGGGTGAATCAGTAATAGAGCAATTTAGTCCCTTTTAACCATATAATCCAAGTGCTATATCAATGAAGAATTATTATCCAATAACTGCAGAGTAAATAAGCAATGAAAAAATGAACAATCATACACATACACAGTACACCAGTGTTTTATGTGGAAACCCAAATCGGGAGAAAACCACATAATGTTTTTTCTTATATGTCTTGAAGAATTACATTCATTGGAAGCACCAACTTCCTTTTTTTTCTAGCTGCAACTGGAAGGAGGCTCCAACCCCCTAGTTTCTCAGGCTACAACCTAAGGGAATCTCCAACTCCCCAATTCTCTGGCTACAACCAGAAGGAGGCTACAACCCCCTATGTTCTTTGGCTACAATTGGAAGGTGGCTACAACCACCTATCCTTGCCCCGTCTTGCCACCCTGAAGTAGAAGTAGAATGATGGAACCACTGTCACACTATCATTGTGATATATACCATTGTAAACATGTACCAATAAATCTAAACCATGCATCAACCATGCATCAACCTGTAATCAACCTGTACCATAAACAAGTGCATCAACCATGCACCAACCTGTAATCAAACTGTACCATAAACAAGTGCATCAACCATGCACCAACCTGTAATCAACCTGTACCATAAAC
>ML779757.1:360663-386685 GCA_009831015.1 Picea engelmannii | reverse complement strand
TTAAAATCTCTTAAACCACTTTGATTACTTTGACCTTTTGGGGCTTCTAGATGACATATGAGGGTCCTCCAACTTCGTAAGGCCATAACTCTCAAACCGTGAGGAGTTATGTGACGTTCTACATACCACAAAAAATGGCATGAAATGTAATATCCATATAGAATAGTATTATCTAAAAATATATCATAACTCATACCGTTACCCATCAAATAAACTTGGGTCCATTACCCAAACCTGGGGTCTCCAACTTCTCATGGCCATAACTCTCTAACCATGAGGAATTATGTGACATTCCACATACCACCAGAAAAGACATGACAAGAACTATCCATNNNGGATATTTTCCCTGACAAATTCACTTTCCTTCATCTCATTATTCCACAATTAAGCATGGGTTCTCTTACTCCACAAAGCATCTTCCCGTGAGGGCTTTCACCATAAGGGGACCACTTTGGAGTTCATCCATATTTACTTCTTATCAACCATGAAAAAACAATAATGTGTCATATTTACATCAAACACTATTGGGTCCATTACCCAAACCTTTGTGTTACGGGTCTTTCTTCAAGGGTTGACATCAATGACAACCAACCTTAATCAACAAACACTAAGGTGACGAATATGGTGGCTACGGGCCTCAGCAAGGAGGCCAATGATGACTTTATATTCTGCTT
The DNA here is from genome assembly GCA_009831015.1 of Picea engelmannii. NCBI lineage: Eukaryota > Viridiplantae > Streptophyta > Pinopsida > Pinales > Pinaceae > Picea > Picea engelmannii. Next base: position 386,011 of record ML779757.1, on the reverse strand, counting down.
GGTTGTTGGTAGCTGAGCCCAGGAATATTCCACTAGAGTGGAGCAGTTCATGCGAGGGGGAATAGAGGGCCCAAGCGACCGAAGCAAGATTTTGTGTCCAATTTCTAGCTCCGTCGACGTAACCGATGTGGAAGGCCGATGGAGGAGGCATTTGTCAATAACACCAATGATGGATTAGACACATGATACGGAGAAAAAAGAAGACTAAAAATTCTACAAAAAAAAAAATCCTAGTGTAGCATGGCTATGCTCAGGCATAAAATTTCTTTAAGTACAACCCATTGATGGGTTCCTTGAGGGGGTGTCCTTCGAGGGAGGCCAAGATATATGTGCCTTTAGTGAGGCAATGGTGTATGATGTAAGGTCCATGCCATAATGACTCAAACTTGCCATGGCTAAAGGTATTGTGGGCGATATTGTAAGCAAGGATGAGGTCGCCTTCATTGAATGATTGAAGGTTAACATGGAGATCAAAGGTGGCCTTCGATCATTTTTTGGCTGCCTAATTGTTCTGTAATGAAGACCAACGGTCTTCATCCAACGAATCTAAGTTCAACAAACGCTGCTCCATCGGAGTAGTGTCAGGTAATAGCTCAATAGCGGTGCATAATGTGTGGATCTCGCATTCGATGGGGAGAGTGGCCTCGACCCCATGGACTAGATGAAATGGTGTGAAACTAGTGGCAGTTTTAACTCTTGTGTGATAAGCCCATAGTGCGGAAAACAACATAAGGTGCCAATTGGTATTATGTTTGTTCATCGTGCGCTGCAACATGCTCTTGAGGAACTTGTTGACCACATCTACCTATTCATTGGACTGAGGGTAGTATGGGGAGGAGAACTCATGGGAGAAGCCTAACCTAGAGGAGAGTTCGACAAAAATATCATTCTCAAAGTGTTTCCTATGATCAAAGACTAATTGTAGGGGGACTCCAAAGTGGGAGATGACGTGGTTAAAGAAAAAACGCGTTGCAGTGTCAGCGGCGTTGTTAAAGGTGGGCATGGCTTCAACCCATTTGGTAAAATAATCAACTGCGATGGCGATGTATTTGTGTCCATTGATATATGGAGGGTTTCAAGTCATAAAGTCTATGCCCCATTTGAAAAATGGGCCTACAGTAATGACTGGATGGAGAAGAGTAGGTGGTGCTCTTGCTTTGTTGGCATATAGATGACATTTGTCACATCACTTCACAACGTGGATGCAGTTGTGAAATAATGTAGGCCAAAAATAGGCTGCTCAAATGATTTTTTGGGTAGTAGACATCCCTGAGAGGTGGGCATTGCATGCACCACTGTGGCAATCATTCAAGACTATATCAACTTCATCAATAGTCAAACATCGATGAAGTATGGTGTCGACCCCTCGCCGATATAATATATCTCTGATAAGGAAGTATCGGGGGGGGGGGCTGGTTCCGAATACGTCGACGATCATCCCTGGAGAGGTTGTTTCCAAACTTTTGTGTTCAGAGGTAGACGAGGATATCCCCGTACCAAGGGTCATCCGAAGGGATGAAAAAGAGATGTTCGTCAGGGAAGTCAGTATTGATGAGAGAGTTGGTAGTATCATAAGGAAATGTCGTAATGAGTTCGCAACGATGAGGGATTTCTTTCTTTTGGGTGTGAAAAATTTGAGGTCATACTCCTGAAGGATGATGATCCATCGAGAAAATTTTCCATTGATTTACCGGCGACTGAGAAATTATTGCATTGGGTTGGAATCTGCCATGACTTTGGTAGTTCGAAGTAGAATGTAATGGCCCAGCTTCTGGACTACGAGGAAAATTGCAAGGGCAAGTTTCTCTTCGTGATTGTATTTGAAGGGTGGTCCTGAAAGATTTTTATTAATGTAGTAAATGAAATTCTCACGGTCATCATCCCCTACCTGGACTAGAACTTCTGCTACGGAGACGACTGAGGCCGATAAGTAGAGGATACAGTTGCGATCATAGTCGGGTGGACTAATCAATGGGGCATTGGAGAGTTCCACTTTAAGATCGTTGAAAGTGGATTGGGCATGTTTGTCCCATTGGAATGGGATATCATTACATAAGAGGTGAAGGAAACCATGTGATCGAGTGGTGTAATCGGGGACAAAGCGGTGTAAAAAGTTAGCTTTGCCTTGTAGGCTCTGTAGTTGGCATAAATTACGCAGTGGGGGAATTTCCGTGATGGATTGGACCTTGAGGGCGTCAACTATGATGCCATGTTGGGAGATGATGAACCCAAGGAGGCGTCCAACAGTGATGCAAAATATGCACTTAAGGGAATTCAAGCGGATATTTTACTGACGACACCTGTGAAATACAATGCGTAAGTCATCCAGGTGTTGATTGCGTTTCTTGGATCAAGTCGTGAGATTGTCCAAGTAGGCGAGAATGATTTGAGACAAATCATGAAAAATGTATGTCATGGAATGTTGGAAAGTGGCTCTAGCATTCTTGAGGCCGAAAGGCATGACACGATATGAAAATATACCCCAAGGGGTAGTGAATGCGGTTTTGTATTGATCGGTTGGGTGGATCTAAATTTGGTTGTAGCTAGAGAAACCGTCCATGAAGGAAAACGCCTCGTGGTCAGCACAATCATCGATAATATGGTCGATAAAGGGAATTGGAAAGTTGTCTTTGGGACAGACATGATTGAGATAATAAAATTCCATACAGACGTGGATAGTGCCCTATTTTTTGTTGACCAAGACAGGGTTGGAGACCCATGACATATATGCGATGGGGTATATGAACCCTACAACACTTAATTCGTCAATTTCGGCTTTGATGGATGCTACTTTGGATGGGTGTAATGGACGTTTATTTTTTTGTACAGGGGTAATATCAGGCCATGTGTCTATATGATGTTCGACAATAGGGGGATCAAGGTCGAGCATCTTTGTATATGACTAGGAAAAAATGTCCCGGTATTCCTAGAAGAGAGATTTGTAAGCGATGATTTCTTCAGGAGAGCATGAGGCACCGATGGTGATTTCGTCTATGATGTCAGATTTGATGGAAATATCAATTTTGACAGTGGGGGAAATGTTGGCCATATTACCTTCTTCAAATAATTCGAGGGCAGGGATAGGGTTTTTGAACCAGTCTATATGCCCTGATGGGATAGAATCTTTGGATTCAATTGCGTATATGGAATTTTGGCTAAGAGGTGCAAAGGTATCTTGTGAGAGAAAGATCGCTCGATGATGGAGTGGATCCCATGGGAAATCGGGGGTAGTTAATTCCTTGAGGATGTCTTCGTCACAGTGGAACTGTTGAGAATATAGTGGATCCGGGGGAACAACATTGGTGACTTTCACCACATGGTTGTCTTCAGGTGGTGAAGAGGTAGAGAAGGTGACGCAAGGGGGTTGTGATGGTTCGCTCAACATGAACCAAATATCAAGATACTGTGGGTTGAAAATGGTAGTCAGGCGTAGAATTTCTGTGGAAAAATGAATTGGATAATTGGGGAGATTTGGGGGCAAATCAATATATAAATCATCTAGGAACCATGGGGGAGTAGGGAGTGCCTCAGGTTCTGGTGAGAATATATGAACCACATCAAGTGATGGGGTAGGGGTATTCATTGGTTCTGCTAGAGGGGGGGGTGTAGGGTTTTGAATAAGGACCATTTGGCGACGCCTGTATTCAATGATCATAGGACATTGATACGTGAAATGATCAAGTGATTCGCATAGAGATCAAGGACATCTCATGCATTCATTGACCGAGGTCATGACATAGTGGATTTCAGTGACATGTGTGTGAGATGATGTAGGTGGAGGAGGTTCTTGCTGGAAGCTCTGGTGGATGACCGTTAGAGTCTATCAAAATTGAGGTAATGTCAAGCAATGGTGGGTTTAATGGCCATACTCAGAATAGATGGCACATGCAAATTTGGTTTGCAACCCTTTGCTACTTGTGTTAGTGGGCACAGTGGTAGTATTGGAGGAAGTGACGAGTGGTGTCAGTGCCCGTGGGAGTTGAATTAAATTGCATAGCTCGGGGAGAGAGGGACACTTATTAGTGGGGTGTCCATATTTCTCGCATAGTGCACAAGGAGGCTAAACTCATGGTGGGGGTGAAGAAGCAGGATCTTTCTTCTTTCGTCTGCCCCCAGTTGTAGCAGGGGTGCTAGTGAGTGGGGGTGTGGGTGGGATGGTAGGGGTAAGTATTGGAATCTGCATCGAGATTATTTCTATTTGGGGAGGGAGGGATGGTTGAGGGACCATCTCAGGCAGATGTAGATACCATACTGGGATTGCCAGCACCATATTGGGAAGGGTAAATAGTGCAACTACCTGGAAAGATTGTACGCTTGGTGGGGGGTAAAAGAAGGGGATTTGGGTGATGGCTTGAGGAACTGTCTCCCAAACTAGAATGTGGCCCTAGGGGAGGGTATAGTCAGGAACAGGGGTAGTTGAAGAGTTCTCAAGGGATTCTTGATAAAGGAGCTCTGTGACTAGTGGGGCGTCAGATAATAATGAAGCCTCTGTGGGAGGAAGGATATCTTCAGTGTCTGTTCCATTAGATGAGATGACCCATACTTGTGTTGAGGGATGTATGAGCGAAGTCTCTCCATGGTATGTCCCTAGAAAGGATGGGTTTTTGAAAATTTTGGGACCCATCTCAATGAGTGGGTAGGTCTCGGGATTAGTGTGAATGAGAGGTAATATGTTAACGATGTTGGAGGAAGGGTTGGGCTCATAATGTGACACTTGGTCAATAGTGACGATCTTCCCATTGTGAGGGAACATCATTGTGCGAAACACATAAGAGGAAAAATCCTTAATCGCATACATGTAGCTATGTCTGAACAAGATGTTGTAATTGAGCGGAGAATTGATAACTTCAATGTCGATGAGGATAGTTTTTCCTCTGAGTTCAACGAGGAAATTTTGGAAGAGTCCCTAGGGAGAGGAGGGTCGTCTGTCGTAAGCCCTCAGAGTAATGGTAGATGGTATGAGCTCAGGAGAGCCAAGTTTCTTCCAGACGGTTTTGGACATAATGTATGTGGATGCACCTTCATCAATAATGCAGTGGTGAACTGTAATGTTCCAGATTTTAACCGGTATTTGGAAAGCGAACAAACTGAGGAGATGAGGTTCCCCACTATCAAGATAAAAGGTGATGAGTCAAGTATCAGTATGTTCGATTGCCCCCAGAGAGGAAAGTAATGAATTCCATTGAGTAGGACAGGTTTGAAGAACTTCTAAGATTGGTATGGCAGCGGGGGATTCTGCCAAGTCATCGACTAGACTATAATTGTGGGCCACCCTAGCCTGAGGGTTGGTGACATTGCATCGTAATGGGATGCAAAGAATACAGAGGGGTGTGTTAGTATTAGGGAGAGGGATCATCAAAGGTGGGCTAGTTGTGACTTGGGTGGCTTCTGAGGTGGTGGGAGTAGGGTCATAGAGTGCGTTGTATTGACGACTGCACGTTTGTAGAGGATAGTGAAATCGGTAGGAGTACCCTGGTTTGGATACTGACCCATCTGTGGTGGGGTTGGATGCATCTCCTGTTGGGTGTTCATCTCCCCTTGGTGTGGAATAGGGTTTTGTAGTACGGTAGGGGGTGATTTCTATACATATTGTTGTGGGGCCTGCTGGGGGATGTGGTCCACTTCCAGACTCTTTCATCTGTTTGAAGTCAGTGATTTGAGGGAAATGGTGAGTATAATGGCCATACTTGCCACAAAGGGCACAAGGGAAGTTTGTATGAAGATTGTTGGTGTTCTTCCCTTAGCGTTTATTGTTATTTCCCCTTTGGGGGTTTTGGTTCCCCTGATTCTGGTTTCCCCCATCAGGTTGGTTCTGCTAGGGGTGGTTTTGGTTTCCTCCTGGTCCAGGATTATTATTGTTTCTATTTATTCCTTTATTTTTGGCGTTGTTCGACTGATGGGTCGAATTTGTTGTATTCAGTTGTTCAAATTTTTGATATTGCTGAATGGGAGAGGGATGAAAAAAATTAACCCTAGCATGTGGTTTTCCTTGTGGGGAAACAGTGGGCTGGGGAGGACTAGGAAAAGGGAAGTACGGATTATGTTGTGGTAATTATTCATAGGGTACATAGGAAGGGGTGGAACTTTCACTAGTGCTTAGGGTGTAAGTAGAGGTAGAGGCATTTCCAGAACTAGGTTGAACAACTGGTCGTGTCATGGGGGATGACGGGGGTTCGCTTATGGGTGAAGGGGGGAACAGGATATGGTTGTTGATAGGGAGGAGGGGATAATAAGGGGGTCCTCCATATACTGGTGGGTATTGAGGTGTTCCATACATTGGTGGTTGTTAGAGGTGTGTATTGTGGTGTGTGGTGGTACCAATCAATCCATCTGCGGAGTGAGACATCCCAAGTTTGTCCTAGCCGAATGGCATGGGTCTCGCGGTGTTAGGTAGTACCGTATATAAATACCCTGATTGAGAATAAATGAGCTCGAACTGTTTAGCCTTGCTGATGGATTCTTCTTCAGACTGAGGGAAGGTGGCAACCACATCTTTGGAAAGGAGGGAAAAAAGGGATTTGAGAAACCAATAAAGACATTGTTTTTTAGTGGCTTCTACTTTGCATAGACTACGTTATCAACGCCATTCGTGAATGTGGTCAGCAATGTGTGTAGCGGAGGTTTGTTTAAACTCTGAGAGTAGTTCAATACCATTTTCATGATGGATTGGGAGTTGAAAGAAGGTCAAAAATTCTTTTTCCAAAGATTCAAAGGTCGTATGGGACTCGTATTTTTCTTCTACATACCACTTGGCTGATGGGCTAGTGAGTGTGCGTTGAATTAACCTCAATCGGATAGAGTCATCCATGATGTTGTTTGAAGAGCACCATAAGTGGAAGGTCATGATATGGTTGGTCAGGTCATCTCCCTCTTTTCCTTCAAACTTGGGAATGTTTGAAGGGAGTTTGGTAGGCATGGAGGGCCATGTCGGGTCATGCAATATAGGATCGTTGGTGAGCTTAGTTAGATCTGGTATGTTGAGGGAATCCAGGTATGGCATCTGGGGTTGTGGTGGAATATTAGTTCTAGCCATGGTGGGAATGTTTTGTGTGCCTAGCCCTGAAAGAGGGTTTGTTCCAGCCATGGTGTGAGTGATGTGTGTCCCCAACTTGTAAGGGGGGATAGGTGGGGTTGTGCTTCTTCCTGGGGAAGAAGTGTGCCCCCCGCTTCCTTGTACATGAAAGTGGGTGGATGTTTGATATTGGGAAGTGGACCCAAGTAAATTGAAACCAAGAAAAGAGGATACTAAGACAGTGGCACTCACAGGAGTGTGAGAAGGTGGAGCCAATGAGTTGGCAAGACTAGGAACTCCCCCTAGAATGGGAGGGATATTTAGCATGCGTATGGAATGATGGGGATTCTGTGGGTCCCCTGTGATGTCTGACTAGCAAAGTTGATGTGTGTGAATGGTGATGAGATAAAATAAATGAACAAGAGCCTTTATAATTTTTGGACCTTCACAATATAATTCACAATTGCATGTAATCATAAGAGCATCATACATAAATCAATTGATACAGAAGCATATATGTGGGTAGGTGGTTTTTTTCCATGTGGGAGAACAAATAAAACCAAATGATCGTGTCCTAAAAGACATAATGTCCTTCCTCTCAAATAGCATTGGACCTTCCAATAGCACTCAACAGTGGGGTCTGAAGCCACCAGAAGAGAAACTAGTGAAGGATGAAGTAATCAATTATAATGAGGGGTAGAGGGTGCATATCCCGAAAGATCTGGAGATATTTACCAATAGCCACACAAAATCTGATCAAGGTGCAATTGCAGCCCACAATTTCCACTTGGGTAGATGTCCTAAAATTTGGTCACTAGGTACCTCGGTCAAAGTGCAACATTTAGATTTTCGGCCTAAGAAATGGGTCACAGGATGGATCTTGTCCAAGAGGTGGGTGCCTCAAGGGGGGACGCACAGAACAACCAGACCTCGACCTTCAACCCTTTATGGGTATCTCCCTTCCTTATGGTGTAGGAACACAAGACTTGGAGGATTTTAAAGTTCCCTATTTGACAACTTCTATTGTTTCAAGATGTGAGAACTAGATAATGGTGAGTTATTTGGATGCTTATCCCCAAGATCCTACCTAGACTAAAAAAAAATTCTTTTGGCACCTCCCGTGGAGGAAAACTTAGTGAGTTTTTAGAAAGATTTTAGATGTGGTTGTTTGTGAGATTGGGGGTGTGGACCAATCTCCTTGAAATTAAGTGGGAGTGGATATTCTCATCAAGAAAAGGGTGAGGTGTTTCAGAATCCTTTTGGAGGAAACTTACTTCAACCTCCATGATTTCTAGATAAAACTATGCGAGTGATTAGTGACTTTGTGTGTGAACAAGTGAAAGTGTGCCAAATTTTTAATAAGTTAGGTGTCACCTTGCTTCATGTGGACTTCGTGTGGTTCTTACAAGTCTTGATTACCTAATTAACTAAATTCCATTGGTACAACCTTGCGGAATTTTAAAGTCCCTAGAGAACTAGCATGTGGACATATGTGTCCTTACCAATCCTTTAACTCCCTACTATGATTTAATCTAAGAAATCTTCAACAACTATCCTAGATTGTGGACATGTGGGCATGTATGGGCCCGTTACAAGATCTTTAAACTTCTCGAGTGATTTACTCTAAGAAAGTAAATTTCAACACTATCCCATCTTGGTAGCATGTGGGCATGTATGGGCCTGTTACAATCTTAAGATGTGTTTGAAAAATAAAATAAGAGGAGTCTCGAGAAGGCTGTTGTCCTCTTCTAAAGATTTTGTCTTTTAAGGGAGATGCAATTTTCCTTCAATCACTTTTCTGATTCTCAAGGTTTCTCTATGGCACGAGAGAAGATCATACTAAATGATTGAGATCTAATTTCTGGTCCCAATGCAATATTTATATTTGATTTAGAATGATTCTAATTTGACTTTAATCAAAGCAAGCCATCCATGTGGCAAAATGAAAGCAAAAAGAGGAAAAACGATGATTTTAACCCCCTAAGTGCCTATGTTTTGACTATCCCTTCATGTGGAGAGGGAATATAAGTGTGGTTCATATTACAATTTGCATAGAATCAAGCTTAAAAAGGCTATGGGCCCTCCAAAAATCACAAAAACTCTTACAATGTGTGAATTTCTGAGCAGATGCACGGGTCAAAGAGTAGACAGATGCGCATGTAGCACCAATGCGCAACTAAAAAATGACCCTTTGGCACAGGTGCGTAGCATGTGATGAGAAAAACAATGGGTTGAGAACACATGCACTGAAGACATGGATGTGGGTCAAAAAACCTGCCCACTTCTGTTACACGATCGTGAAGAAAATTTCGGATGAAATTCTCTCAGCTCAGCTTTGAATTTGGATTTTTATAGGGAGGCTTGGGCCGGTTATGGTTCCTGCAAGTTAAATAAAGAAAAAGAAGAGCTAAAATAACCCAAATGGGGGAGTAAATTGATACCTTTCCCCAGTGGAGTCGCCAATCTATTGCACCCCTTTTGTCACCTAAATGAGCAAAATAAGGATGCTTACAAGCCCAGTTGGGTTAGCTAGGCACGGCAATAGTGAAAGAAAGAGTTAGAAACATCAAGCATAAGATGTAAAGAAAGAACTAAGCTAAGAACAATAAAATAAACTAAACTAGAGTGCATAAGAACATTAAAATAAAAAATAAACAACACTCATGCCACCAATGGATATCATTGTATTAGTGGGAAAACACCAAAGAGAAAGGGAGATATATGGGTCCCCTCTTCCTCCAAGGGAGGTCTTTTTAACCCCCAAATATTGAGCTCTTTTTACAAGTAAAAAACTAAAAATGAAATGGTAAAGAGAATCCAAAGCACATTCCCTCAAGAGGTGATATGAATGGCTAAATGAAATAGTTCTTGTATACTCTTGGTGAGAAAAGAGGATTCTCCAAGAGAATATAAGTAGCATAACAATACAAATGAATTCTTTAGAAATATAGTGCACCCATGGCCTCCTTTTATAGCATAGCTTTGAGGCATTATGCAACCAGTTCTTAGTGTGAACAAGGGGCCCTTTAGGGCACCCTTAGGTCTTTGACCAACCCCCCAGTTGGATTCAACCAAGATTTGGGTGTCAAATCGACTTGGAAGTTGAACCAAAAGTGGGTGGAAGGCCGAACAATATCATAAATGCGCTATTCTGAGGGGTGCATGGTTTTTTGTGTCCACAGTCACACATCGTGCACATGTGCGCTTTTGTTGCGTTTTTGGATGGCGCATGTGCGTGCGCTCCCTGTGTAGTCTTAGCACATGCTAATTTTATAACTGGTTGTATAGTTTTGGACCTTTTGGAAATGTATTTTTGGTCCATGAGTGAACTAATGGGTGTTTTGAAGATACTGGATTCCTGTAACCATTTGCGGACAAAATTCCGGTGATAACATTGGGTAAAGTTGGTTAGAAGATAACCCCTAGAGGAACCTACTTAGAGAATAATAAGTAAGAGAGAAAGGGTCTCTTATGCGAACGAATCTTTGGAGTATATTGAAGATCTATTTTTGGTGAAAGATTCATTGCAGGTACTCATGGACGCATTAGAAGTTCTTCATGTTTGAGGCACCAAGGAGGTTTGATGGAAAACATTTTGGAGGTTCAGAAAACCCTAGTTTTTTTAAGCATTACGTGGGCTGATAGTGTAGGAGGCCATGTACATATGTGGGTTGAAAAAGGTGAGGGATCATACATACGTGTGATTAATAAGGAAAGGTCACGTATACATGGAAAGGACATGGAAATCTTGAGTAAGTGTTGGTGCCAAGTTCCTGAAGTCTGAAGCAATTTCCCAGGAAAACAGTCTATAGGTTCAAATCTATTACAAAATTTCTGGTATGGTTTCTTGGTTGTTTTTCATGATCACTTATTCTTATGGTATGGTGAATTCTTGAAGCATTCTTGGTATGGTTGTTGTGAGAAATGGATATGGTATATGTTGGTTGATTGAGTGAGTGAGAAACACTCTCATGTATGCTATAGTTCTGATATGGTTTTTATAGCTCACACCCTTGAGCTACTTGTACTTGGTTGAGGAATATGTATGATGATGTATGCATGGAACATGTTGGTTGCAGTGATAGGCGGGTTGCAGTGACATGTTACTGGTGGATGTGATAAAGGAAGAAAATTTTCAGAGGTGCAAAAGAATGGACTCCCTAGTTTTATGAAGTCTTACGTAGGCTGATAGTGGAAGAGGTCGCGTACATATGAGTGTTGTAGTATAGACAGGTCACACACCTATTAAGATATTTATTTCTTTCTACAAGATGGGTCTTGTACTTGAGGGCTCGATTCCTCTTCTTAGTTGGTGTTGAGATATGCAAGTTGGGTCTTGTATTGAGAGTTGGTTCTCTCTTAGAGATAGTTCTCTTTTTAGTTGGTGTTGATAAACCCTAGAGATTGTAGTCTCCTGTAACACATAATACAAAAATTTACACATATATATGGTTTTCTTTGTGTTTATTATGGTGATGGTTTATAGATCTCTAATATTGATGAATTTTGTTGATACATGCAAGTAGATAAGTATGAATGAATAATATGTTGCTAACTAAAGTTTTGAAAGAAGTGTAAAAGATCCCTTCACTGATTCACCCCCCCCCTCTCAGTTTGGTTGGTGTGTCCAACATCTTATGCATTGGATTGAACTGTCATCTCACTACATCATTTAAAAATGAATAATTAACCTTAATAAATGAGCATACAATCACGTCACATCTTCTTTCTTACTCGATCCATTTGTGGTATTCAGGCTTATGTTTGTGTTGGATAGGAGTGGATAGGAAAGGTGGTTTCTTCTCTCCATATTTTCCTTTAGTTTCCTTCTATTTAATGCTCCTAACATCTAATAATGATAATGCAGACTTGTTAATAAATACAACACTAAGATGTAAATCCATAGATTGAGAAGGATAAACCATGAATTTTTTTGAAGCCTCATTACCCTATGATCATGACATTGTTTAAGGACTTGGGGAAATGAATTCAAGAGTATATTATAACACCAAACATTTTTTCTCATTTATTAACTTTTCATCACTTCGTTGTTAATATTAGTCCTACATTGAAATGGCTTACATATAAATTTTTTATAACTGAATCACTTCCATCTCTCATTATTCGGTTTGCAATATAATCTTATCATTAAAGAAGGAATAGTTTTTTTGGATAAGAGATACATGCTTGTTTTATGTCTATGCATCTATTTCATTAACTTTTCTCTTGGAAATTGTATACCTTGAATATATGGAGTTAACATTAATGTTGGGTTTAATTGTGTCTAGGATCAAAGGATGTCAAGACCCAAGAGGAAGAAGGGAAAGAAAACATGGGAGAAAAACCACAAGTTGTGTGCATGCTATAATAGCCTTGGAACTCATTGCGCAATCATGGAAACCTTGAGTTTTTCCTTTGAAAACCCTAGATTTATTTATCATACCACTTCAAATTTGAAATGCAAGACCATGGGAAAAATTTAATTTGATCATCATTGAACCTAACATTCGTAATCCAGACATCTGGATTTTTCATTACACAAATATTTTTCTTTCCAACCTGGATTCCTAATTTTGAATCATGACCTCCTTAGATGGCACCTTGACATCACATTAACCATTCGCTACATGATGCTTATCTTACTTAAAAACCATGATTTTCATTCATAATTATAATCCATAATATGATCTTATTCGAACTAGCTATTGTTGAATTTTAAATATTCAGATCTGGGATTTCAATTTAATTGTCAAATTCATTTTATCCCATACATCCATAATTTTCATAATATATGTTTTTCAAATTTTTCAAATTTACAATTGTGGAACCCTAATCCGCAATCAGAACCTTAATTCACGTGTGAAAACTTGATCTGCAATTGGAACCTTAATTCATATTTGGAACCGTGATTCAAATTCAGAACTAAACTTCATTTCTCCTTACCCATTCATATTTTCTTTTTCATATATGGGCATGTATATTTTTATCAATTTTACTATAATCCCCAATTTGCATTTTATTTTCACTTATTTTAGTTTTAATTTCATGGTTTTTTTTTTTGGTTTTTTTTATTTTTTATTTTTATTTTATCACATTTATATTTTTTTTTTATTATTTTAATTTTATTTTCGGACATTAGGATTTGCATACAACATTTCACGAAAATTGGTTTTGCATCGCTTCACGAAATTTTGATTGGGATTTTGAATTTTGATTTTTTAATTATTTTTTGGATTTTGGATTTGCACATACAAGGTTATTTTATTTTTTTTCATTTTTCTTTGGATTTTAGGTGAAAACATTGACACGGGCCCAACATTCCATACCTCCCATAAATCCACATACAAATAACATGGGGAGGGAAAAACATTATAAACCCCTTGCAATCACCTCCCACAATGCATGTGGGATAAATCAATAAGCTCATAAGATCAACAATCAAGATTTACTCAGAGATGAGACCAATGGTTGTTGAGTGCTCACTTTTAGGAGCCATATCTTGAGTTTTAGGTGGTCAAATTGGGCACGATATAGCTCGTTGGAAATATGGAGTAGTGAAGAACATGTTAGAGTAATTATTTTTGTGAGGTTCATAGTAGAAATACCTGAAAAATATTGAGAAAAGAGGGGGAATGATTTTTCTTCAAGGATATTGGCCATGGATTTTCCTGCATCCCATAACTCGAGTTTTTTATGACCAAATGAGGAAAACAAGATCTCATTGGTAAGCTCAAGACTTGAGGAATAATATGAAATAGTTTTTCGTGCTTAATTGAAATTAAAAATTTCTCGACTTTTAATTAATTTATACAATCATTAATGTCTCATATTTTACTCAAATATAACTGAATTTATATATTTAAATTAATTTTGTTTGACTATATTCATGCGTTGATAGGAAAGAGAGGAGGTTAAGAGTCCAAATGAAGACACACACACACACACACACACATAGACACACTAGGAAAATGAAGAGTCTAGAAAGAGGAACATATGTAACTGCACATGATGGAGAGGAAGCGAAGAGTCCAAAAGAGGAATGGTCCTAGGAAAAATGACTAATAAATGTTATAAATGCAATATTTCCCTCAGTGGCGAAGGGGGGATGGATAACTCAGAATTGGGGCTTGTATATTCTTATCAAGCTTGATGATGAATTTGAAAGATCTTGGCTTTTTCTTATACCTCTATCTGAGGAATTTTTTCTAAAGATTGAATATAGAGGGGAGTTAATTCATGGTCTATTCATGCAATTGTACATGATTGTTGATCGATTGTTTTTAATAGATGTTAACAATTTGTCATTTTATTCAATTGGTCCTAATTGAAATAATTACGAATGGACTCTGAAATTGATTATAGGGACATATTTAATGTCATCTATATGCAAATGGGTATACTATTATTGTTTCTTATTTAGAAATGTGAATTCTTTATGTTTCCATGAGTAAACATATATGCCTACAATTGTTTTTTTGTTACTGTTAGATTAAAAGTAGATAGAAGTTAGAATAAGACTGCATTTGCATAGTAAATTCTTTGAATTTAAAATAAACAAAAAACTTGCTTTGATTAGTGTTTGAATTTGATCTAACCTATAGACACTATATTCCACACAATCACATTCTTAGGAGTCTCCCATAAACGGGGAATCAAATTATATTGAAATACTTTTAACTAGTCTATAATAATGAAAGATTTGCTAGGAACAAACCATGAAGTCCATGAAACTAAACCATGAAGTCCATGAAACTATTTATCGTATTCCCATCAACGATGTTCATAACTTTTATTTATTCGAAATGAATTAAAAAAAATCAAAATAATTAATCTTGAATAACTATTAAATACAGCTAAATAAAATTCTATCCATACAAACCTTAAAACCCCAATCATGGCCTATATAAATGATATTTTGACATTTCCTTAATCATTATGATATAACATAGATATGTACTATGCATTATTGTAATATAGATAGGCATTCCCCCAAGTGAATCAGAAAAAGTCTACATAATCAACACATGTACCATGCATGATTAAAACCATTCAAGACTTCTCCTTAGCCTCAAACAGGGAATGCCAATAAATTGACAAGCTTGTTGCTTTTCATTGACAAATTTCATATATCCTGATTAGACTAGTCTCGTATGCCTCGGTGATGCAGACCTATCAGTCCTCGGGCCGAGATCCTCTCACAGGATCGTTTTATACGCCCCTTGAGCCAGATCGACTCTTTTGATTCTCACTAGAATCTGCAAAATTTATCGATTCACATGTCCTTTTTGGAAACTCGCAATCTCACGAGTTCACGAGTCCTGACTCCCAACTATTCCTTTTCAAATCCATGATACCCAAGATCGTGAAATGATTAAGGCTCCTTCTCTATCAACACCTTCCCCGCGCAACCGCCGGCTAGGCTAAGCACTAGCACCTTTTTCCTTTCACGCCTTCATGAGTTCAAAGGTCCAAATCTGGCACCTTTCTTTCCCGAACCCCCGAGAGACGATATTTAACTTTTCTCCTCTCATTCTCGCTACTCGTGACCTCACAGTTTGAAGGCTCGAGCTTCCATTTCCTTATCTCCCGACTCCCCGAGACGTGAGAGGTCAACAGGGTGTTGACTCCTTCAGATGTGTGACGTGTGTCCACCAGTCCACTTCCCAGCCCCACCTTGCGGTTCTTCCATGTGTCTCTTAGGTGCAACCTCGGCACTTCGCAGCTTCGAGTACCTAAATTTTGGTCTCTCACCCGACAAATCACCGAGTTCATGAGATCCTCTGATCTTTTCCACCTGTCTTCCTCTGATGGATGGCTTAGATTACTTCGTAAGTTCGTGAGTCCTGATGTTGAGCTTCCGACTCTCCAACTCACGAAACCTTGAAATGGTCAACAAAGGATGAATTTCGTGTTGGCGAGCATGCCACCCATCCATTCTTAGATGGACGGTCCTAATCACTTCGCAGCTTCTCCACTCGCGAAGTTGAATGACCTCCCTTCCTGACCTTCGATGTCCGAGTCCTCGATACAGGTGATCTCATGACACATGTCCTCCTACCAGTGAATGGCTCATATTCCTTCGCTATCTGGGGACTTCGCCTTGTGCGATTTCGTGAGTCTCGTCACAAAGGATTCGACCCTTCACCTCCCAAAACCCTGAGATGCGATTTCGCAGGTGACCCAACGACCCTCGTTGGTTCGGATCCTACAGTCCAATTTTCTCGATATTGCACTAGACGAATTCTTCCGTAACTCCCCTTCTCCTCTACAAGATCTAACGGCTTTCGAGACTTCGTGAACCCTCCATGAAGGATTCTGACCATCAAATTCCTCCTTGACAATTTCTACAAAATGAACACGATGTTCTCTTACATAACTTGTCCTCCTGCGAACACTTTCACTGCGCCTCCTTCCGAAAATTCAAGGCACTAAACTTCTTGAGCTTGATTGAAAAATTCCCAAGTCTCTTGGGGAAAATTCTTGCGCGCACTCCTTGCGGAAATTCCTCAATACTTCCAAGTATCGAACTTTTAGACTCTGTGCACTCTCCACCACAACAGTCTTCCAACAACTTCGGTCAGTTTGCAAACACTAATACTTCACTCGGCCTGCGCACTCCTTGCATGGATCCTATGCTTAACTTACACTTCTGTGAGAATGAGAATCATGTTATCTCTCCTGAGCTTTCAGAGATGAACTCTGACTTCTGTCGACGCACACCTTGTGGACAATTTCATTTCTCTCCTTGTAGGAACTCTATTGCTCAGATAGAGAAACAATTGAAACTCATTCTTTACTCTCTCTCTCTCTTTCAGATTTTAGACATTTAATAAGAAATCATACACACATAGCATAAACAAAAAATGTATGACAGAAAGAGTAAAACATTCCTAAGCATAACATTCAACAATGCATACATAGAGAATATCACAATGCCATGAATCTTGAGTCAAAGCTCTTTGTATTAATCTAGAGCTTCTATACATGGGTGTTTTTAATTACAACTCTCTGCTCTCTTCTCTATTCTCTTCTCTTGACAATTGATGCTTCCTATCTTCCTAATGTTACAATGATACAAGTGAGGGTGTCTATATCCGTTTTCCCTCCGGCTCCTAAAACTATCTAATCTGAGAATTCAAAGCTACCTACTAACATTAACTAACATAAATGCCTTCTTAGTCCTTCAGACGAGAGTGGGATGCTCAAGGTATGATTACAAATCAAGAAGTATGCCTCTCCTTAACTATTACATTTATGTTTGGCGCATCCATCTTCAAAAACATTCAAACAATTTTATCATGTGCCAAAATGTGTTGGCGCCTACCCCACGCTCACTTGACGTTGGTGATGCTCCTGCATCATACTCCCTTGCTTGAAATTTTTTCATGGGATCCTATCCATGAGCTCTCGCATGGTCTGTCCATTCTTTTGAATCTCTTCTTCATTCTCCCAGCTAGCATCTTCAACTAGATGTCCCTTCCACTTGACCAAGTATTCAAAGTATTCCTTCCTCCTAGTCTTCTTGCTGACTCTTTTGTCCAGTATGCTTTCCATATGTGGTTTCTCTACAAACGGAATATGTTTAGTCCACTGAACCTTTGGTTGTTCATTACTTGCTTTTGCTTCCTCAGCTTTGTATGGGTACAAATCTGAGACATTGAATATCAGAGAAATTCCGATCCCATCGGGTAATTCAATATCATAAGCATTTACCCCAAATTTCTTCAAGACCTTACATGGTCCGATATTTTTAATCTTCAGTTTGTTATATGTCCCCTTTGGGAACCTTTATTTTCTCAGATGTGCCAGAATCAAATCACCAACCTCAAATTGAAGTTGTCTCATGTGTTGATCTTCTCTGCGCTTATACTCTTGGCTCGAGTTTTCCAATCGCTCCTTCACCTGGCTGTGAAGTTCCTTCATCGCTTCTGTAAAATCCTCTGCACTAGCACTCCTAGTTGCATTTTGTTCTGAATCTCTCAATTTCAAAACTCCTCTTGGTTGCATCGTATAAATAATCTGGAATGGACTCTGCCCTATGCTTCTTTTGATTGAATCATTATAAGCAAATTTCGCCTGTGGAAAAATATTATCTCACTGAATGTGGTGTTCTATCACCAAGCTCCTTAGCAAGTCTCCCAAACTTCGGTTCAAAACTTCTGTCTGTCCATCCGTTTGAGGATGATAAGATGAACTGAACGATAAGTTCTTTCCTAGATTTTTCCATAAAGTCCTCCAGAAGTGTCCCATGAACTTGGTGTCTTGATCTGAAACTATGCTCCTTGGTAAGCCATGAAGTCGGATGACCTCTTTGAAAAACAGACTCACAATGTGAGTTGCGTCATTGGTTTTTTGACACAGTATGAAATGTGCCATTTTAGAAAATCTATCCACCACCACAAAGATCGAGTCAAACCCTCTTTGTGTTCTTGGCAACCCCAATATGAAGTCCATGTTGACTGCATCCCATGGCCTGTCAGGTATGGGTAACGGTTGATAAAAACCTGCATTCTGCCTCTTTCCTTTTGAATGCTGACAAATTCTACATCTATCCACAAATATTTTGACATCTGCTCGCATTCCTGGCCAAAAGTATGACTCATTCAATTTTGCAAACGTCTTTTCATGACTGAAATGCCCGCCCAATCCTCCACTATGTTTCTCCTTCAACAGATTCTCCCTCATGGAGCACTTTGGAATACAAAGTTGATTACCCTTAAATAGTAATCCTTCCTGGATCATGTATTCTATCCATTGATCTATGTCCCTGAGAATTTGATTCTCAACTGCTTCATACGCCTCCTTAAAATCTGGATCATCTCTGTACATGTCCCTAAGATCATCAAAACCCAGTGTTTTGACTCTGAACTCCTGTAACAACAAACATTTCCTGCTCAAACCATCAACAACTTTGTTAGCAGTTCCAGAAATATGTTTAATCACAAAAGTAAATTTCTACATGTATTCAACCCATTTAACATGTCTTTGATTCAACTTTTCCTGTTGAGTCACAAATTGCAAAGCATGATTGTCACTGTATAAGACAAACTCCTTAGGGATCAAGTAATGCCTCCATTTCTTTAATGCCTGGATAATAGCATAGAAATCCTTGTCATAAGTGGAGTATTTCACTTTCGCTTCATTCAGATTTTCACTGAAGTATGCTATCAGCCTATCTTCTTGGCTCAAGACTGTTCCTATGGAAAATCCACTTACATCACATTTTACCTGAAATGTTTTTTTGAAATCTGGAAACACCAGAATTGGTTGTTCCGTGATTTTCTTCTTCAACAAATTGAAGCTTTTCTCAGCCTCTTCTATCCAGTGAAAATACTTGTGTTTCTTCTTCACTGTGTCCATCATCGGTGCACTAATTCCACTGAAATTCCTGATGAACTTCCGGTAGAAACTAGCCAATCCATGAAAACTTCTCACCTTAAATATACTCTTTGGTGATGGCCAATTCTTAATTACCTCCACCTTATCCGGATCCATCCTCAACTTATCTGCAGAAATAACAAACCACAAATAAATGAGCTCCGTCTTCATGAATGAGGATTTCTTCATGTTTATCAACAACTTCTCCTGCTGTAATCTCTTCATTACTGTAGCCAAATGTTTCAGATGCTCTGCCTCTGTTTTACTGAAAATCAGTATGTCATCAAGGTACACAATGACAAATTTTCCAATGAAATCCTTCAGGACTTCAGTCATCAATATCATAAAAGTACTCGGTGCATTTGTTAGACCAAATGACATAACAATCCATTCATACAATCCTTCATTTGTCTTGAAGGTTGTCTTCCATTCATCTCCTTCTCTCATACAAATTTGATGATATCCACTTTTCAAATCAATCTTCGAAAAACATTTGGCTCCACTCAAGCAATCCATCAGATCATCCATCCTTGGAAATGGAAATCTATACATGATGGTTATCTTGTTAATTTCTCTCGAGTCAGTACACATCCTCCAACCTTCGTCTTTCTTTGGACTGAGCACTGTCGGAACATCACATGGACTCAATCTTTCTCTGACCAAAACTTTGTCCAACAAATCCTGGACTTGCCTTTTGACCTCTTCATTCTCCTGCGGTGTCAATCTGTACGCTTCTTTGTTTGGTAAACTAGCTCCAGGTATGAGATCAATATGATGACTCACACTTCTGATCGGTGGCAACGAACGAGGTAGTTCGTCCACTACTATGTCAGCGAACTCTTCCAACAGCTTCTGAACCTCTTCCGGTAAATCATCTACCCTTGTACTGATTAAATTAATTTTAGGTTTTTTGGCCACAATGAATTGCGGTTCCTCCTTCTTCTTAACCTCTGTAATAAGTTCCTTCCCACTCATGAGAAGTAAAGTGTTGCTTACTTCAGGTTTCACCTCTTTATCCTTGATTAGAAGTAACATGTGAGTCCTCTTATTTTACTATAGGGTGTATGTGTTCTTCCTCCCATAATGAATCACATTTATGTCATATTGCCACGGTCTACCCAACAATAAATGAAAAACATCTATGGGAATGACATCACAAAGTATTTCATCTTTATACCCTCCTATCTTAAATTCAACTAAACATTGTTTAGTGACATTTACCTGATGTCCTTGTTGTAGCCATGAAACTCTGTATGGGCTTGGATGATCAATCATCTCCAGCTCCAGTTTTTCTACCATCTCCGTTGAAACGAGATTATCCATGCTACCACTATCCACAATGACTTTACATACCATGTCCTTGGTTTTGCAAGTAGTCCGAAAAAGACTGTTCCTTTGCACTGGATTCTCCACCTCCTTCTCTGGCGTTAAGAGAACTTTTCGCATCATCAACAATCTTCCATCTTCAACATATTCTACCTCAACATTTCGCCTTTGTTCTTCGGCGATGTGAGTTTCACCACCATATTTCTTTTTGTTTGGACATTCATAAGACTTGTGTCCATTCTTTCCACATGTGAAGCATTTAACCACTCCACCTCTTCCTCTTCCTCTACCTCTGGTACGAGGAAAAATGTTTGCATCAGCATATTGACCTTTCTGTTCGGTATGCTGCCCTCTTTGTGAACTTCCATCTCTCTCAGGTTGAGTCTAAGGTTTCTTCCAGTCCTCTTTTGGTTTCTGGTTCCTATCCTGAGCAACTGATTTTCCTCTATCTTGACTTCTGCCTTGGCCTCTTTGACCCTGCTTTCGACTCAGATTCTCTTTAGCTTTTAGAGCCATCTGATAAGCATCTTCCACCATTCGAATGGTCATCATGCTCATCTAATCCTGAATGTCATATCTTAGACCATTCATGTACCTGGAAACTTTTTCATCATCACTTTCGTGATGACATGCCCTCATGTTCAACCTGTAGAATTCTTTAGTGTATTCCTTTACTATCATCAGTTTCTGTCTCAAAGTCTGCATTCTTCGAAACAGAGTAATCTGGTAATCCCTGGGAATGAATTTCGCCTTCATCTTCACGATCATCCTATCCCAACTCTTAATTTTCTTCTTTCCTTTTCAGCGTTTATCATCTTGCAGTTCATCCCACCATAATGTTGCATGTCCTTTCAATCTTGTGACAACATGTTTGACCTTCTTTTCTTCTTCAACATCTTCATAGTTAAAATATGTGTCCAGAGCTCTAATCCAGTCTATAAGCTCTTCAACATCCAAGTTTCCCTCATAAATTGGAATGTCCATTTTGGCTCTTGCAACAACTCTAAGCAGGCATTCATTTGCTGCATCTTCTACCGTGACCTCTTCTTCATCATGTTCAACTTCATTTTTACTTTCTGAATCACTAACATCCCCAACACCGACTGTGCGCCTCTGTGCTGTCTCCATGTCCTCAATTCTGGCGTGTAGGTCACACATCTCTCTCTCCATGGATGGATCAAGCATATGCCTACCCCTTCTTCTCGACATTTCCCTATCCTCTGGTGGATCGGGTGTTTTTCTATCCCTTATTCTCGGTGGCATGGTGAATATTTATTTTCCTTGCTAAAGAAAGCAAAGAACCCTTTCTGGGCCTTGATACCAAATGATGCAGACCTATCGGTCCTCGGACTGAGATCCGCTCACAGGATCGTTTTATACGCCCCTGGAGCTGGATCAACTCTTTTGATTCTCACTGGAATCCACAAAATTTATCAATTCATAGGTCCTTTTTGGCAACTCTCAATCTCTCGAGTTTGCGAGTCATGACTCCCGACTCTTCCTTTTCAAATCCATGATACCCAAGATCGTGAAATGATTAAGGCTCCTTCTCTGTCAACGCCTTCCCCGCGCGACCGCCAGCTAGGCTAAGTGCTAGCACCTTTCGCCTTTAGCGCCTTCGTGAGTTCAAAGGTCCAAATCTGGCACCTTTATTTCCTGAACCCCCAAGAGACAATATTTAACTTTTACCCTCTCGTTATTGCTACTCGCGACTTCATGGTTTGAAGGCTCGAGCTTTCGTTTCCTTATCTCCCGAGTCCCTGAGACACGAGAGGTCAACGGGGTGTTGACTCCTCTATATGTGTGACATGTGTCTGGTGGTCCACTTCCTGGCCCCACCTTGCGGTTCTTCCACGTGTCTCTTAGGTGCAACCTCGATACTTCGCGGCTTCTCTTCTTGCAACTTCGAGTACCCAAATTTCGGTCTCTCACCCAGCGAATCTCCGAGTTCATGAGATCCTCTGATATTTTCCACCTGTCCTCCTCTGATGGATGGATTAGATTACTTTGCGACTTCGCGAGTCCTGATGTTGAGATTCCGACTCTCCAACTCACGAAACCCTGAAATGGTCAACAAAGGTTGACTTCTGTGTTGGAAAGCATGCCACCTATCCAATCTCAGATGGATGGTCCTGATCACTTCACAGCTTCGCCACTCGCAAAGTTGAATGACCTCCCTTCCTGACCTCCGATGTTTGAGTCCCTAATATGGGTGATCTCATGACACGTGTCCTCATTCCGGCGAATGACTCAGATTCCTTCGTTATCTCGGGACTTCGCCTTTCACGATTTCATGAGTCTCGTTACAAAGGATTCGACCCTTCACCTCCCAAAACCCCGAGATGCAATTTTTCGGGTGACCCAAAGACCCTCATTGGTTCGGATCCTACAGTCCAATTTTCCTGATCTTGCACTGGACAAATGTTGCCATAACTCCCCTACTCCTCTGCGAGATCTGATGGCTTCCAGGACTTCGCAAACCCTCCACGGAGGATTCTGACCATCAAATTCCTCCTTTACGATTTCTACGAAATGAACATAATGTTCTCTTACGAAACTTGTCCTCCTACGAACACTTTCGCTGTGCCTCCTTCTGAAAATTCAAGGCACTAAAATTCCTGAGCTTGATTGAAAAATTCCCAAGTCTCTTGGGGAAATTTCTTTCACGCATTCCTTGTGGCAATTCCTCAATACTTCCAAGTATCAAACTTTTAGACTCTTCACACTCTCTGCGACAACAGTCTTCCAACAACTTCGCTCAGTTTGCAAACACTGAGACTTCACTCGGCCTACACACTCCTTGCACGGCTCATGTGCTTAACTTACACTTTTGTGAGAATGAGAATTGTGTTATCTCTCCTGAGATTTCAGAGATGAACTCTAACTTCTGTCAATGCACACCTTGCATGCAATTTCGCTGCTCTCCTTGCAGGAACTCTATTGCTCAGATAGAGAAACAATTGAAACTCATTCTTTACTCTCTCTCTCTCTCTCTTTCAGATTTTAGACATTTAACAAGAAATCATACACACATAGCATAAACAACAAATGTATGACAGAAAGAGTAAAACATTCCTGAGCATAACATTCAACAACGCATACACAGAGAATATCACAACGCCATGAATCTTGAGTCAAAGCTATTTGTATTAATCCAGAGCTTCTGTACATGGGTGTTTTTAATTACAGCTCTCTACTCTCTTCTCTATGCTCTTCTCTTGACAAATAATGTTGCCTATCTTGCTAATGTTACAATGATACAAGTGAGGGTGTCTATATCCGTTTTCCCTCCGGCTCCTAAAACTGTCTAATCTAAGAATTCAAAGCTACCTACTAACATTAACTAACATAAATGCCTTCTTAGTCCTTCAGACGAATGCGGGAGCCTCTCCTTAACTATTACATTTACGTTTAGCGCATCCATCTTAAAAAACATTCAAACAATTTTATCATGTGCCAAAATGCGTTGGCGCCTGCTCCACGCTCGCTTGGCGTTGGCAATGCTCTTGCATCACTCGATCACACCTTGTGCATTTATAAATTTGAAAATGTTGTTGCAATATTAAATGGAACAAAGCCTTTGCAATCTTTAATATGGTATGTACTCTAGAATTGAAAAGAAGCAAATTGCTAATCCAGACGTTTGAACTAGTGAGATTTAATATATGCTTAAAAGAGGAAGGACAAAGTGAAAATTTCTTTTTCATATACATTTTGGAGATCATTGTGGAGAAGACATGTCCTAGAAGCTACATATTAAAAGCCCTACTATATTATTAATTATTGAATAGTTCAAATATTGATAGCCATAATAGATTGGGAATTGAATCTAGCCATATATCTAAATATCTACTATTTTTATGTGAAACCTTTTAATGAATACTTCAAAAGCTAATAGATTGGCATTTGATTTGTAAACAATTGGCTTATTGTCATAATGTGTTCCTCCAAACTTTATCCAATCCCTACAACTAGGAACAAAGTTATCATCTTAATGAGAACTAAGATCTCAAAACGAGAACTCTAGCCCTTAAAACCCATATTTTTGCATAAAAAAACATCAAAATCAACCCCCAAATAAAAAAGTGGTGCTACCAGTAGCACCATTTTTTGTGACAAGGTCAAAATTACAACTTTTATCAAGCATAGTCTTAAAGGATCAAATGGTTTCCCAAAAAAAAATTTAAAATCAACCCCCCAATCAAAAAGTGGTGCTATCGGTAGCACCATTTTTTGTAACCAGGTCAAAATTACAACTTTTTTCAAGCATGGGCTTAAAAAATCAAATGGTTGCGCAAAAAAACTTTAAAATCAACCCCCAAATCAAAAAGCGATGCTACCAGTAGCACCCGTTTTTCTAACTGAGTCAAAATCACAACTTTTTTCAAGCATGGCCTTAAAACATAAAATAGTTTCTTAGAAAAACCTTAAAATCAACACCTAAATAAAAATGTGACGCTACTTAAAGTAAAATGTTTTTTCTAAATGTGAAAATTGCAGCTAATTATGACCTAATTGAAACTGTGGCCTTAAGAACAAATTAGTACCCAAATAAAAAACCCAAAATTGGATCATAAATGGTCACTTGAAAATTTATTACTGTCTTTTTTTTTTTTTTTTTTTAAATTTAAA
>ML779757.1:330430-351642 GCA_009831015.1 Picea engelmannii | reverse complement strand
CTTTGTGTTCACCTATTATTCAGTCAATGGGATATACTCTGTTTTAATCTTGTTGTTAATATTGTGTTGTTACCTTGAAACCAATTTCAAACCACCTTACTCAAAAAACCCAATCATATAAACCCTCAAAATGCTTTTGCAATAAATCAATGATGTCCTAGCTTGCCCTTAGCAGTTGAGTGCAACTTTAGGGACTAACAGTTGCTTTGACTTCCTTATTTCTCGGTGCATTGCTTCCTTTGTCCTTTGTTGCACTTTTTATTCCTTATTTTTTTGTGCACGCTGCTTCTTTTGGTCCATTCTGTGCTTAAATCCAAAACATTCTTGCTCCAACTGGCCCCTAACACTAAGCTTTGGCTCATCCCAATCCACTTAGAATTAGTTCACTTGTTGTAATGCTACCTCCAGTGCATCAAACTTATTTTCCAAATCTGTCACTTTCTCCTTTTCTTGCACACTCTTTTCTGCCAATATCTCCACATACTGCACTGCCATGTGTTCTCTCAACATTTCCCTTCTTTCTGCATGTTCCTGTGCTAGTCTTCCTTTCTCTGTTTGCAGTTCTTCTATCATTTTTATGGCCTCTTGTTGCAATGGCTCCAATTGAGTTTGCCTTGATTTTTTTTCTCCTTGTACTTCCTTAAGTTCTACTTTTAGGTTCTTCATTTCCTGCACACTCTTCATCCTCTCTAGGATGGCCATTTCTTTCTGCCTCTGTTTTAAATTGTGTACTTATGTGGTCACCTTTTTCTATCTTTGATCTAGTTGTTTTTTCCTCTCATCTTTTTGCAGGCTGGTCCAAATGTGTGCAGTCTTGTCATACAATTCCACAACTTCTTTTACTTCATGCGTTATGCTATCTATGTATGTAGTAGCCTCCCTTTCTCTTAGTTCCCTCACTTCTGGGGGTGTGCTTGGAGTTAGTTTTTCTATTAATTTTGTTATCTCTTACTTAACCTCTTTGAATATATATTTCTATTTTCTCTCATCAAACTTCTATTCAGGCACTATATTCTTCCTAATCCACAGGTACTGGTCCTGATCCTTGTTGGCTTCATCTTCTCCAGTCTTATCTCCACCTCTAGTAACTATGTTAATCTTATATGTTTTCCACCCTAATACATTGCATGTTATGATTGGTCTAGTTCCTCTTTTCTTGTATCTTTATCAAAAATGTCAAACAATCTTTTGTTTCATGGTCTGCCACGTGAGAATACATCCATGTCACAGGTGGTTGTGGACAGTCTCTTGAATAATGCTTTGGTTTCTGACAGTTATAAAAAACTATTGGTCCTCGAACTCCTCCAAAGCCTCTTCCTCCATGACCTCCTCCTCTGAAGCCTTCTATGTTTCCCTAATTATCTCCGCACGATGTATTATAATGAGGTCCCTGATTATACTGCAGTTGCACATTATTATGATGTGGTGGTGCTACACAGTGCTACAGTGGTGCTCCAAACTTTTGTGCATTATTATACTGCAACAGTGATTGAAACAGTTTCGCGGGATTATATTGTGTTTGTTGCACAGATTTTCCTATTACATGTTCATCATGCACCTTTTATGTATATGGAATCCTTTCATTCATCATCTCCAAGGTTCTACAATCCTTTTCTTCATGTCCAACTGACTTACAAAAGTTACAAAATGTTGTCTTTGATATTGTCTGATACTTTTTCATTAGGGGGAAATGATATGGATCATTCCCATGTGTTTTTCAAATCTCACACCATGGTCCTCCTAAATCTAAAGGGTTTGGAATACCCACTCCAATATACTACGCAAATAATGGACACTCATTCTTGTGATGGCGTTTTGTCCTGCACATTGTACACCAAACATATTCTCTTTTCTCTTTTCCTTTGTTCTGATTCAACTAGAATGTTAAGTTCTTCAAATCTTATTTCAGTTCTTCCACAGTTGGATATGTATGCTTGTATTGATTTTGTTCTAACTGCAATGTTTCTTTCAGAGCCTCAACTTGGCTTTTGAATTTTATTTTTTTTCAAAGGATACTTTAGGTGTGGCAGAAGAGAATTAACAAACAAATGTCTATGTTGTGTATCAGTAATAGTGTACTTTAACTTACCTTTTAGCCTCTTGAACTTATGGTCTACTTCCCATATTGATTCTCCTTTTTTTGCTTAATCTCTATCATTTCATTCATAAAATGGTCTTCTGATCTTGGTTTCTAAAATTCATTTATTAATTTCCTCTTCACCTTTGCTATAGTTGTAGGCATTCCCGTTGGATTATTTGTTGTGAGACCCATGTACCAGTCTAATGCACGATCTATGAATGTGATTTCTAACTATGAATCCTTGGTATCTTCATCTCTAATATTATTTTCTTCACATATCTTCTTGCAGATAAACAAATTCTTGTATGGATCATCTCACCCATCCCCTTGTAACTCTAATAACCCAATATTTGGATCTAGTCCTGCCATTGTGAAATTTGTTGAACTACCACTTCCACACAATGTAGATACTTGATTGTTATTTTCTGAACTTGCACTTATGGTACTGGACCAACGTCCTATAAAAATTATTCTAGCACTAATCACTTGTTGGTTAATTGTTTTTTCTTCCTCATATGTCGTAGTTGCACATGGGCTTATGGGTTCCACACTAATTCAGATCTGGAATGAAGATAATTCTTCTATGTCAGACCCATGACCTCTGGTTTTCCTCTCATATGTGGTGTGAAATATATCCTCAATCTTCCCCATGTCATGAATATCCTCGATGTCTTCCTCATCATTTTCCAAGCCCTCTCGCTCGGCTATTGCCCTCTTCTTGTTATTCATCATATACTGGTAGGGTCATCCGATGAACATCATACCTACTTTCCTTTTGATTTCTTTGGTATGTTTATCTTTCATCATGATGGGGTCCATTGCTTCCTTCTTCTAGCTACTCTCCAGAGCCTTCTCCATTTCTCATATCTTCCTTAGTGCTTCCCCCAACTCCCCCATGCACACAAAGTGATCTAGTTTTCTGATTCCATGCTCATCATGCCTTTATCATGTAATAAGATATTGAACAACGTGTAAAGATACCTAATGTACCTCCGTCTTTGGTCCCCTCAAGAAATCATTTTCTACAACTGTATATGACTTCATTGTATCTACTGCAAACTTAGTGATAAACCCCGTAGTAATACTATCTAACCAAAAATCTATTGCGCGAGTGAATTTTCTATTAACCCTTTCCAATCATGCAATATTTTCAACACTCCACTCTATTGGTCAGATTCGATTAATCGAATGGGTATCCTTCAACCCTAATAACCACTCTTGTAATAACTCTAGAAAATAACAGAATTATGCTTCATGCAAATCAGTAAACACATACCTCTACAAGTACTAGCGTGGTGTGTACCTGGAACCCTTATTATATTTCTACATGAACTCTAACTGCTTTGTCTCTAACCATATTTCAATCTCTTTCTTCATAGGATTCCATGGCCTGAACATCCCTTTTTAACACTACATATTCTTTACCAAAACACTTCCAGGATTTCTTTCTAAGTTCCAACTAGAAATGAAACCACTTGTTGGATGTATGGTTTGACCCGAGTTCTACCTTAGTTCTCCAACAAAACCCTTTTCACCATCGACCCTTCCAAAAGGATACACTACGCACAGAGTGCAGAGCGCAGTCTCACATGAGATGGTTTATGGGTGACTACAAGATGCAGATGTCTCCAATCATTGAAGGTATTGTGGGTTTTCTTCTTACTAATGTTGTACTTTAACATGCATTCTACCATAACATTCATTAGATCTATCAATTTATCCATTCAACAACATTCATCATACTAGTGTGCACTGTAAATATCAAAAGCATTCGTCTAACCATTCATTCATCATAAAGCATATAAGACGAATACATCACACATAAATACACCATTTTACAGTGGTTCACCCCCTCCTGGGATACGTCCACAAATATATTATGATTATTTCTCATTCTCCATCAAAACACTGATGCGTGCATTACATCATAAGGTTTAAGAATAGTAAATGTGTAGTGAGGCTGACCAACGTCACACCAATCTCCACAAATTGTGACCCGACCCTCAGTTACATCTCAATATTGACTCCATCTAAGCTCCACATCTCTCAACCATACAAAACTTAGACTAAAAAAGGACTCTCCAAAACAGACTTGTCGCGCGCAAGTTATAAGTTATCTCATGCCAATATATGATCAAAAGAATACCTCAATATACCTTATACCTCTTCTATTTATACTAAAAAATGGGTTAATACCCTTACATTATGACTCCAAAACCCTAACCCTAAGTGGAATCCACTTTCCCACATTCCAACTGCCTTCTGCACAGTTAGTCTTCATCCTTTCTTTGACTTCCTTATTTCTCAGTGTGTTGCTTCCTTTGTGCTTTGTTGCACTTTTTATTCCTTCCTTTCTGGCGTGCGCTGCTTCTTTTGGTACATTATGTGCTGAACTCCAAAAAATTCCTGCTCCAACAGGTCCCCAACACTAACCTATGGCTCGTCCCGAGCAACTTAGAATTAGTTCACTTGTTGCAGCGCTACCTCCAGTGCATGAAACATCTTTGCCAAATATGCCACTTTTTCCTTTTCCCATGCACTCTTTTCTGCCAATATCTCCACATATTGTGCTACCATTTGTTCTTTCAGCACTTCCATGCCTTCTTCATATGATTTTGCTAGTCTTCCTTTATCTATTTTCAATTATTATATCATTTCTTCGGCCTCTTGTTGCAATGGCTCCAATTGAACCTGCCTTGATTGTTTTTATCTTTGTACTGCCTTTATTTATACTTGCAGGTTCTTCATTTCCTCCACACTCTTCATCCTTTCCAGGATGGCCATTTCTTTCTCCCTCTGTTTTAAATCATGTACTTATGTGGTCACCTTTTCCTGTCCTTGATCCAGTTGATTTATCCTCTCATCTTCTTCCTAGATGATCCAAATCTGTACAGTCCTATCATAAAATTCCACAACTTATT
The DNA here is from genome assembly GCA_009831015.1 of Picea engelmannii. Classification (NCBI taxonomy): domain Eukaryota; kingdom Viridiplantae; phylum Streptophyta; class Pinopsida; order Pinales; family Pinaceae; genus Picea; species Picea engelmannii. The sequence continues at coordinate 346,641 of ML779757.1, read as the reverse complement.
TTACTTCATGCGCTATGTTATCTATGTGCGAAGTAGCCTCCTTCTCTCTTAGTTCCCTCACTTTTGGGGTGTGCTTGGAGTCATTTTTTCTATTAACTATATTATCTCTTTCTTATCCTCTTTGAATATCTCTTTCTCTTTGCACACATCAACCTTATGTTCGGGTGTTTTATTCTTCTTGACCCACTGGCACTAGTCCTGATCCTTCTTGGTTGCATCTTTTCCTGTCGTATCTCCACCTATAGTAACTATGTTAATTTTCTTCCCATCCTCTTTTATGTTTTCCACACTGATCCATTGCATGTTATGATTGGTTTGGTTCCTCTTTTCCTGTATCTTTATCAAAAGTGTCAAAAAATCTTTTGTTTCATGGTCTACTACATGTCAATACATACTTTTCATGGGTGGATGTGGGAATTATCTTGCATAGTGCCCTTTTTACTAACAATTATGAAAAACTATTGGTCCTTGACCTCCTCCAATTCCTCTTCCTGCATGAACTCCTCCTCTGAAGCCACCTTTGTTTCCCTTATTATCTTTTTGTGGTGTATTATACTGATGTCCCTCATTATACTGCAATTGCACATTATTGTATTGTGGTGGTTTTGCACACTGTTGCGGTGGTGCTCCAAACTATTGTGCATTATTTTACTTAATTTATGATTGAAATGGATGCATGGGATTATATTTTTGTTGTTGTACATTGTTATACTATGGTTGTTGCACAAATTGTCCTATTACATGTCTAGCCTGCACCCTGTATCTATCTGTAATTCTTTCTTTCACCATCTCCAAGGTTCTACATTCCTTTTCCTCGTGTCCAAATGACTTACAAAATTTACAAAATTTTCTCTTTGATATCGTTTGATACTTATGCATTATGGGGAAATGATAGGGATCATACCCATGTGTTTTGAAAATATTACACCATGGTCCTCCTGAAACTAAAGGGTTTGGCATACCCACTCCAATAAACTTCACAAATAATGGACACTCATTATTGTAATGGACTTCTTTCCTGCACATTGTACACCATACATATTCTCTTTTCTCCTTTCCTTTGTTCTAATTCAACTGGAATATTAAGTTCTTTAGATCTTGTTTCAGTTCTTCCATAGCTAGATATGTATGCTTGTATTTATTTCCTTCTAACTGCAATGTTGCTTGCAGAGCCTCAACATGGCTCTGGAATTTATGTTGTCTCAAAGGATAATTCAGGTGTGGAAACAAAGAATTAACAAACAAATTTCTATGTTGTGTATAAGTAATAGTGTACTTTAACTTACCTTTTAGCCTCTTGAACTTCTAGTCTACTTCCCAAACTGATTCTCCTAGTTTCTTCTTAATCTCTATCATTTCATTCATAAAATGGTCTTCTAAGAATGATTTTTGAAATTCGTTTATTAACTTCCTCGTCACCTCTGCTACAGTTTTAGGCATTCCCATTGGATTATTTGTTGTGAGACCCATGTACCAGTCTAATGCACGGTCTTTGAATGTGATTGGATACTGTGAAACCTTGGTATTTTCTTCTGTAATATGCTTTTCTTCCCATATATTCTCACAAATAAAAAAATTATTTTATGGATCATCTGACCCATCCCCTCAGAACTCTGGTAACCTAATAGTTGGATCTTGTCCTTCCATTGTGAAATTTGCTGAACTACCACTTCCATGCAGTGTAGATACTTGACTACTACTTGTTGAACTTGCAATTCAGCTTTTGGACCCACGTCCTGTAAAACTTCTTCTACCACTAATCACTTGTTGGTTGAATGGTTTTTCTTCTTCAGATGTCATAGTCACACATGGGTTTGTGGGTTCTACACTAATTTGGATATGGAATGGAGAGCCTTCTTATACGTTGGACCCATGACCTCTAGTTTTCCTTTCATATGTGGCACACAATATATCCTCAATATAACCCATGGAATGAATATCCTCTACCTCTTCCTCATCGTTTTCCAATCCCTCTCGCTTGGCTATTGACCTCTTCTTATTATTCATCCTACACTGGTAGGGTCGTCTATTGCGCATCACACCTGCTTTCTTTATTATTTCCCTGGTTTGTTCATCATCCATCATGATTGGGTCCATTTCTTCCTTCTTTTGGCTACTCTCTAGATCCTTCTCCATTTCTCAGATCTTCCTTAGTGCTTCCCCCAACTCCCCCATGCACAGATAGTGATATAGCTTTATGATTCCATGATCATCACACCTTTGTCATGTAATAAGATCTTGATCGACATGCAAAGAGACCTAATGTACCTCCCTCTGGGTCCCCTCAAGAAATATTTCTCTACAAGAGTATATGAATTCATTGTATCTGTCAAAAACTCAATGATAAACCATGTAGTAATACTATCTAACAAAAAATCTACTGCATGCATGAATTTTTGATTAACCCTTTCCAATCGTGCAATATTTTTAGCAATCCACTCTACTGGCATGATCTGATTAGTCGGATGGTTATCATTCAACCTTAATAACCACTACTGTAATAACTCTGGAAAATAACAAAAATATGCTTCATGCAAATCAGTAAACACATATCTCTGTAGGTACTGGCATGGTGTGTACCTAGAACCCTTATTATTTTTCTGTGTGAATTATACCTACTTTGTCTCTAACCATATTTAAATATCTTGCTTTGTAGGATTCCATGGCATGAACATCCCTTTTTTCCACTGCATATTCTTCACCAAAACCATTCTAGGATATCCTTCGAAGTTCGAGTTGGAAACAAAACCATTCCTTGGATGTATGGGTTGACCTAGGTTCTACCTTAGTTCTCCAACAAAACCCTTTTCACCATCAACCCTTCTGGTAAACAAGACGGCTACACCATGCACAAAGTGCATTGCGCAGTCTCACTTGAGATGGTTTATGGGTGACTGCAGGACGCAGATGTCTGCAGTTATGGAAGGGATTGGGGGTGTTCTTCTTACTATTTTTCTACTTTAGCATGCATTCTACCATAACATTCATTAGATCTATCAATTTATCCATTCAAAAACATTCATTGTACGAGTGTGCACTGTAAATAAACCCTAATAGATGCATTCGTCTAACTATTCATTCATCATAAACCATATAAAAATAATACATCACACATAAAGACACCATTTTACAGTGGTTCACCCCCTCCTGAGATACGTCCCCAAAGATATTATGCTTATTTTTCATTCTCCATCAAAATATTGTTGCGTGCAGTACATCATAAGGTTTAAGAATAGTAAATGTGTCATGAGGCTAACCAACGTCACACCAAGCTCCATATATTGCAACCTGACCCTGAGTTACATCTCAATATTGACTCCATATGAGCTCCACAAATCTCAACCATACAAAACTCAAACTAAAAGAGGACTCTCCAAAATCGATTTGTCTCGCACAATTTCTAAGTTAGCTCATGCCAAGATATGATAAAAAATATACCTCAATCTACCTTATACCTCTTCTATTTGTACTAAAAAATGGGTTAAAACCCTTTCATTATGACTCCAAAACCCTAAACCTAAGTGGACTCCACTTTCCCACATTCCAATTGCCTTCCGCGCGTTTGGTCTTCATCCTTACTTTGACTTCCTTCTTTCTCGGTGCATTGCATCCTTTGTCATTTGTCGCACTTTATCTTCCTTCTTTTCTAGGGTACGCTGCTTCCTTTTAGTCCATGGGTTTCAGTCCAGTCCATTAATAGAAGAGATAGTAATTCCTACTCAAAAATGATTATGTATTGAACCCATGAACCCATGTGCGTCACCACAATTAGAGATAACATTTGAAAACTTGTCAAAATCCATCATAATAAGCCGAGAGGTGCAAAGTAGTAACACTCAGAGTAGTGGGAGTAGGGCACAGAGTCAAATTCAGAATTTGAGTCCACCAACATCACTAAGAGGAGGGACTACACAAGCCAACATGGTGGGAGTAGATAATACTCTTAGAATTCATGAATTCAAGGGAGTGGGGTGAGAGGAACCGAAACAACACTTGTTTGTGTGTGAAATAGTTTGGGTCGCTAAAAGAATACATGATGTTGCCGTAAAAATTGCGCAGTTAGCAACAACATTTATAGGCCATGCGCTAGTATGGTATATGAAGTTACAGAGGATCGCGCCTACAGGACAGGCCATGACTTTGGAAAATATACAGAAAACACTAATATAGGAGTTCAAAAATCCAAAGTCAGAATCCCAGTACATCACTGAGCTAAAAGAGATCAAACAGGTATAAACAGATTCCATGTGGAATTTCGATTAATGCTTTAAGGATGTAATGGGGAGATTGAATTTGAAAATTCCACATCAACAACATCAAGAGTGGTTTATTTCCAAACTTCTACCACACATTCAAACACCCCAAATTCAACAAAAGGTTATGTCACAACTCGAGGCGCTGAATATTGCAATTAAACTAGAGGCATCTCTTGCAGGAGATAAAATAGGAATGGCACAGGTTTAGACATAGTTGGTTGCATTGACAATTTAGTTGGTCGAGATTATGAAAGGAAGGGAGAAACGAGACCAAGTTTGGTGTACCAAATGCAGGACAGAGGGCCATCACGATGACAAATTCCCAACATTCGCGCAGTATTTAGAAGTTGGAGCGCAAAATACACTACTAGGAGGGGGATATTGCGATATCTATAAGAAATGGGGCCATCAATCGACTGAGTGTACATTGCTACAGAAGTATCGGATTACACCCAAGAACTTGTTTTTAAATTTTTGCAAGTTGGTAGTACATGAAGAGAAGGATTGTCGTGCATTAAAACTACTAAGGAAGTGCACATTGGATATGTACCAGATTCAAGAAGAAAACACCACTATAGAGGGGGGTGGTGCACATTATAAAAATAAGGGGAAAAAAGTAAACTTTGGTAGAGGTTGTGGAAGAGGGACTTTTGGTAGAGGAGGACATAGACCAATTATCTGTTATAATTGTAATCAACCTGGACACTTGGCCCGTGATTACCAAAATCTGTGTATGATGTGTGCATACTGGAGAGCAATGGATCACATGACATAGGATTGTCCCCAACTAGTTGTGAAATGACAAGCCAAAGGAAATCAAAATAGGAATCCAAATAATAATGTACAGATGATATCAATTAAAAGACGCAGTGAAGGACCAAAAATCCCATTCATTACGTGTGGAAGAGCTACGGTAGGCCTTGATATGGAAACTCAAGGAAACCAGATGGAGAAGTGGGTAAGAAATTAAATAGGGAATATACCATCATTCAATCCACAACAGAAAAAAGAGACATATCAGAGAGAAAAAAAAAATACTTGGACCGCATGAGGGAGAATCAACATCATCGTTTCCTCATATAGAAGATCGAGTTGTACCAGAGAAGTCAAGTGCATAAGTAAGTACAATAACAGTGTTCTTGAAGAGTTGCATAGAACTAATGAAGGATAGAACTTTGCTAAGTATGTTATATAACATGATTGATCATTGCACAAAAGGAAGGGACATGAATGTTTCGCAAAGAATGGTAAAAGAGGTACAATGCAGGAAAAGAAATAATGGAGAATTAAGGTAGAATGCATAGATTGGAGAGTACGATGTGGATAATGTTATTTTGGACTTAGGATCTTATGTGAATGTGCTACCTAAGAATACATGGGAGATGATGGGAGAAGCTGATCTAGTATGGTCCCTTGTTCAGTTGAGGCCCGCGAATCAACATAAGATAGTCCTGGTTGGGTGACTGACAAGAGTACCTATGAATATATATGGGGTGCACAACATGGACTACTTTGAAGTTATTGAGATAGTAGATGATATTCAACCATATCCAACGCTTATGGGTTTGGAATGGGCATTCGATAACCAATAAATTATTAACTTAAAATAGAGATATGATATTTGAGGTTGGCGATCTGAAAGTCACTACATGTTTGGACCCATAAGAAGGAAAGCGATATACAAAGACAACAATAGGGAAGGAAATTGACCACTTATCCAATATGATTTCATGTATGGGGGATTATGTTAATCCGATGATAGATGGCGCACTGAGTTGGAGAAGTATTAGTTTGTGCACATCAGAATCAAAATCCGGTCTAGAGAATTGGTAGAAAAGGATGCATGAAGTGTCAACTAGATGATGTCCATGGATAAAGAGATATTTGTGCTAGATTGGAACAGATCTTTGTGACCCAACCAGGTACAACGTAATTATTGAGATTGGCATATTTATAAAATCTTGAATTACAAGTTCCCTATCAACAGAGGTTGTTGGCTCTAGATATTGTATTAAAAGAAACTCCAACTAGATGGTGGGTTGTGCATAGAAAGGGGATGAATGGGAACAATGTAGTATACTAATGCATATATGCTTTGTCCCTTAGGAAGAAGGATCTATGCGTAAGTACACAGGAGAAAGTGACTCTGCGGATCACATGGAAAGTTGTATGGATTTATGGTGCGCAGTACCAAAAATAGAGTGGACGCATAGATTCATACACACGTTGGACACCATCTCGAAGAATTGGTATTGAGAAATGGATATGCGCATGGAGACAATATAATGGGAAAAATTGGTTCAAAGATTCGATATCACGTTCACATTTGAACATGAATCTCCCTCCATACATGTAGAGCTACATTCCATTCAAACAAATATATTCTCATAGGTAGAGACGATGGAAGTAGTACCCTTATGCAAGGTGCAAAAATCCAATATGACAGTCCATAAACTATTAGAATGCTATAATGTAACAAAGGAATAATACGAGGATGAGGATCCCATGAATTTAGAAATACCTGAGACATAAGGAACACATGTAGTAGAAGGAACAAAGCTTGCCTCTGATGCATACACTCAACCTATCAAGACGAAGAATGTCAACATTGGGACAATAGAGAACCCTAAGTTCACCTAGATAGGAGATTATTAGAACGATGAAACAATTGAGAAGGTTGCAGACTTATTGCGATAATATCAAGATTTATTTCCAACCACATTCTTAGATATGAATGGGATAACAAAAAACTTAGGAAAGTTGAAGATCGCACTAAAACCCGGAGCTAATTCAATAGGATAGAGACCTTACAGGTTAAAACCGAGGTACAAGGAGAAGGTCAACTTTGAAATAGATAGGATGTTAGATGCAAGTATCATTGAACCAGTCGAATAATCTGAGTGGATTATCCAAATGGTGATGCAGGACAAGAATACGGGAAGAATTAGGATATGTGTAGATCTGAGGAAACTGAATGACACATTCTTACATGACCCATTCCAAATACCATTCACGGATGAAGTACAAGAGAGCGTAGGATGATCTGAAAATGATCTTTTAAAGACTATGGGTAATTGTATGCATGAGTTTATTTACCATTTAGGAAGTAAGAGAAGAAGCTTAATGAAATAATGTTGCAGCCATATAAGAAGTAAAAACAACAAAACATAACACCACGATTGTTAACGGATTTCAGCACAATTTTTCCTACATCTTTGGGCCTTTGTCTCAGTGGGGAAGGCTTCTTATTAATCTTCAATTATTTAAGAATACAAAAGAAAGGCTTATATAACAACTCATGAAACCACCTTTTAGATCTACAAATTCTGGATAAAAACATACATCACCATTGGTTGGAACAGGAAATTATGAGACTTTTGAATATAAAGTCGATTATGCTTCGATCGCCAGTTGAAGCTATAGAGGCACATTTTTTGTTTTTATTACTAAGATGTAGAAACAAAATCCATATTCAGACTCCCCTCAAAATTCTACAACTTTTGAGTATAAATTTGACCTGCTTCTAAACAGACCCGTGGGACCTCCCCTTGACATGAATCCCAATGTTACGCCCTGTCAAATCCATACAATCCATACAATCTCGATTCATGTGAAAAAAAAAATATTTTTTCTCAATTTTTGTGCCCCCCCCAAAAAACTCATTTTTCGTGCCCCAAAAAATTATTTTTTCTTGAATTTTGTGTCCGACTAAATAAGCCATACTCTGCTAAATTTAGGGACAATTGCTAGATTTAGTGAAAATTGGCAAGATTTAGCGAGATTCTATCAGATTTAGAGGATCTCCACCAAATTTTGTGGAACCGCCATATTTGGAGGAATCCACCAGATTTGGTTGACCTTCTAGAAGGTGCCATGTGTCACCTTCATACGGTGCCACATGTCAGTCTTTTATTGGACCAAATCACCCTTGAAAAAGCCAAAAATGACTGCCACATGTCAGTCTCAGGTGTTTCCATGTGTCATGCTGACATCATAATGATAACTAATGACATCAGCATTGACTTTGACCTGTTGACTTTGACTTTGACTTTTTTTGCATGTTTGACCTGATCTTCAGATCACGATTACTTCTACATACAGTGTCCATTTTTAGAAAAAGAAAAATATGGTCGGAATCGACTTGACGAGCCCGACGCACTGGTGTTGTTTTTGTCCAATTCCAAGAACTTTGATTTTTAGTCCTTCCTGAATCCATTTGGGTCACACTTCCCCACTAAGACCTTTTGGTCCTCCAAAAGGGTATTAACCAGTCATCAAGTACGGGATAGGCCACCCCACTTTTCCTTTGCCTTTAAACTCTATCCTGTGCACCTGTTGCATCATAATCAATTGCATAATAACCATGACAATTGAATGCATATTGTTAGCCACTTGAATTCGTTGACATCTTACTTTATCCACTACCATCCATGTAGAAAACATTAGCAACGATAATATTAGAAATATGACTGAAACTGAACCAATATGTTTGATGTCATGCTTGCACGAAATTAATTTATATTGAAGAAAATTATGATTGAAATTCTATTCTACAACCATCTCATGTTCAAGATTAAGATCAACTACTTCACTTGGCACAATTATAGGTGTATTGCTTGCATAAGTTGCCTTCTTTAATTGTTCCATTGTTAGAAGAAATTGATTTTCTTTTATGTGATGAGCATGTACAACATATTCATTTCCTTTATTAAACAAGTAATATTGATTATGTTCTATGTACAAGATTTCTTTGTGATCATATAAATGAGGGTTTCCTAAGACCATTCCACATGTTTCTAGTGGCACCACATCACATGTTACTTCATCCACATACTTCGATGTAATTGCAAACTTTATGATCCATTGCTTTGTTATGGGAATTTATAATCTTTGTTTATCCAATTAAGTGAATAGGGTTTGTGATGCATCTTAGTGTTTAATCCCAATTTCTTAACCACTTCTTCTGAAACTAAGTTAGATTGAGATCCACTATCTATCAATGTGTCGATCTTAGTATGTTTCATTATGACCCTTATATAAAACAACTTACTTCTTAAATCAAAACCATCACCAATTTTACCTATCAAAACATCATTAAGACCTTCTCTGATACCACTTGATCTGAAATTGATCTTTTAAACACTATGGTTAAGTTTATGCATGAGTTAATTTACCATTTAGGAATTAAGAGAAGAATCTTAATGAAAGAATGTTGCAACCATATAAGAAGTAAAAAAAAACAAACCATAACACCAATATTGTTAACAGAGTGCTGAAATTTTTTTCCTATGTCTCTGGGCCTTTGTCTCAGTGTGGAAGGCTTCTTAATAATATTCAATGATTTAAGAATACAAAAGAAAGGCTTACGTAACAGCTCTTGAAACCACCTTTCAGATATGAAAATTATGGACAGAAACAGACATCACCATTGGCTAGAATAGGAAACTCTAAGACTTTTGAGTATAAAGTCGACTATGCTTGGCTCAATAGTTTGGGGTATGGAAGCACTTTTTTGTTCGGCTACTCGGATGTAGAAAAATAATCCATATTCAGACACCCCTAGAAATTCTGCAACTTTTGAGTATAAATTTGACATGCTTCTGAACAGTCCCTTGGGACCTCCCCTCAGCATGAATCCTAATGTTGTGCCCTGTCAGATCCATACAGTCTCGATTTGTGTGCCAAAAAAAATATTTTTTCTCTATTTTCCGTGCCCCCAAAAACAAAATTTCTCGATTTCCTTGCCCCCAAAAATTATTTTTTCTTGATTTCCGTGCCCTACTAAATAAGCCAAGCTCCGCCAAATTTAGGGATAGTTGCCACATTTAGCCACAGTTAGCCAGATTTAGAGAGATTCCACCAAATTTAGAGGATCTCCACCACATTTTGTGGAACCACCAGATTTGGAGGAATCTGCTAGATTTGGTTGACCTTCTAGAAGGTGCCATGTGTCACTTTTATATTGGACCAAATCACCCCTAAAAAAGACAAAAATGACTACCATGTGTTAGCCTCTAGTGATTCCATGTCTCATCATGACGTATTGCTAACGTCAGTGTTGACTTTGACCTTTTGACTTTGACTTTGACCTTTTTTGCCTGTTTGACCTGATCTTCAGATCGGGATAACTTCTGCATACTGTGTCCATTTTCATAAAATAATATATGGATGGAATCGGCTCGACGAGCCCAATGCAATGGCGTTGGTTTCATATAATTATGATAAAAAAAAATTAGGCCTTCTTGGTTCCATTTGGATCATAGGAGGTCAATAAAATTATTCGTTTACATATGGATTCTCTTGGTATCATAAGATAATAATTGTGCAAGAAGATAGAAAAAAAAACACTTTTGAGACGGAGTGGGGAAATCATCAGTACATGGTGATGCCATTTGGATTGAAGAATGCCTCTGCGGTGTTTTCTACAGTAGTAGTGGCAGCATTCAAGGAGTTCATCGATAAATTTTTGGAAGTTTACTTGGATGATTGGATGGTGTTCAGTCTACTAAAAGATCATATTGAATTTATTCGTCTCATGTTGATCGATGCGGGCAATGTTAGATCTCCATGAACTTAATTAAGTGTATATTTTGTGCAAAAAAGGAGTATTGGTTGATCTAGCCAAAATCGCAGTAATTCTGGAGTTGGAACCTTCGACATAAGTCATACAGCTACAAGACACTTTGGGTCATACATGTTATTTTCAGAAATTTATCAAAGGATATGTGCAGATTATATCATCTATGGAAAATCTAATGAAGAAGGAATCCAAGTTTTAATGGGATGAGCACTTCTAGAAGGGGCTGGACACTTTGAAACAAAAACTGGTGACCGCACTAATCTTGATATTTCTAGAGTGGAACAAAGAATTCTATGTACATGTATTTGCATTGTCCATAGCGTTGGGTGTAGTATTGTCACAATCCAGAGAAGGGGACATCGATCATCCAATTGTATTTTCAAGTAGGGAACTATCTACATTTGAAAATAATTATACCACTACAGAGTGGGAAGGATTGGCAATTGTCTATGCGCTACATAAATTCAGGCACTACTTATTGGGGTCCCACTTCAAAATGTATACAGACCACTCTGAATTAAAGTACTTAGTCAATAATCCCATATTAGGAGGAAGAATATGCAGAGGATTGTTATTTCAGTAATATGCCTTTGAGGTCATAGTAAAACCAGGAAAGTTGAATGTAGGACCTGATCATCTCTCACGCATACTGACAAGCGAGGATGCATGTAATTTAGATGATAATTTCCCAAATGCACAATTATTTTTAGTAAATATGGTGGATGCTTACTTAGCAGACATTGTGGAATTTCTAAGTACATGTATGGCTCCCTCCGAGATGACAATTGCGTAAAAGAAACAATTGGTGGTGAAATAAGAAAATTATCAGTTGATTGTAGGGAACTTGTATAAGTTAGGAGTAGATGGAATATTGAGGCGTTGTGTATTGGAACATGAAAGGTCGATGATATTAGAGGAAGCACATGATGGGATCATTGGAGGACATTATGCAGGAAAAGAAGTGACGCAAAATATTTTATGCACAGGGATTTGGTGGCCTACATTGCACAAAGATGTGAAGGAGTATCGACAGTCCTGCGACATATGCCAAAGAATGGGAAAACCATATAAGAGAAATGAAATCTTGTTAAACCCCAAAGTTACACTAAAATCATTTGATAAATGGTCCATTGAATTTCTAGGACCTATTAACCCACAAGAAAGGAGATCAGGGGTAAGATAATGTTATCCCTTGACCAAGTTTTGGGAGCACTTGGTCATATTTGAATGTTTTTGGGACTTCGATAGCCTTTCGAAGATGGAGTGTCAGATGAAGAGGAGATTGAAAAATATCGGCCCACTTTTGGGATCCTTTTTGGGTTTTGGGAATATGTAATGGGAAAGGGATGTCGGCCTGTGGGTTTACCCACGCTTAGGCCCATTTTGTATGTATAAATAGACATCTAGGTATCTAGTAGAGGACGATATCTATGTGATATAGGATAAGTGACAAGAGGGAATCTGTGTAATCAAGAGTTTTGTGCATTCTGTATAGACTTGCATAGCTTAGTGAAAGTCCCTGTGTGAAGGTATAGAAGGATTTGTGTTGAAAGGCAATGAAGAAGGATCTAGTGAGCTACGCAGATCTTCTGTCCTATGAAAAGTAAGGGTTTATATGGATCTATGCTTGTAACCGATTGGGCGATGATAATAAAGAAGAAGAATTGGTGGATGTAGCCCCAGGGTGGGGGTGAACCACGTAAACCCTGTGTTTTCCACTTTGTGCCTTGTTCTGATGCGTTGATGTGATTATTTGCTAAGTGCTTTGAGATGAGTAGATAGATCTGTTATATATGTTTATGCTTAGTTCTTATGAAGTGTAGAATGTTGGGTTTTATTCATATGTATATGTTAAGTACTTGACCTATTAGATCTGAAAACTCTGTAGATGATAAGTGATCAAACAATCTAGTCATTATGAATGATGCGAAGCTCTGTTGTATCTGTGAAGTAGTCATTGATTTCATAATAAATATCCAACAATGTTGAGTGCTATATTAAGTAAGGAATCATAGATCTGTGTCCCAACTAAGGTTGCAGACACTTGATTCCTACAACCACCCCTGCCTCTACCTCGGGTGAGACCTCATCTGCTTCGCAGGTGTTGCCAAAAGGGATGATAGTTAGGGTTTTGTTGGTGCACTGTTGTAGAGTTGAACCGTGGGTTTGCCCCTGTTCCAACAAATGGTTCCGTCCCTAGGACATGAAACTGTGATTACTGGTAACTGAGGAAGAAGAAGCTTTGTGCAAAGATTCTCCCTAAAACTATGGAAGCTCTATGCATGGATCTGTGCCCTAGTGTGCAGTATTCCACTTGATATGAAAAGATCTATGGTAAAGAAAGAAGGCCATATCCTGAGAAAAGAAGCAAGATCTGAACTCTTTGTGCTCTAAGAAAAGTAAAAGTGGAAGTTTCTGAAGAAAAGAGGTCAGATCTGCAGAAAAGAGGTAACATATGTAAGCTCTGTGCTCTAATAAAGGTAAGACTAGTTAAAAATTTTAGATCTGGAGGCTTTGTGCTCTGTAGAAGTAAGATAAGTGAAAAATTTTGTTTCTAAGGTATGGATCTAGGTATGTTTAATAGAGTTTATCCTAGTTTGAAAAATGGGGCATTGATAGATGAAAGAAGGTTTGATATGAGTAGATCTAATAATAATAGTGATAGATATGTTATACCTATGCATACAAAAAATGTTTGGACTAAAAAATGGATGCAAGATCCTAGAAATAATTTTTTGCAGATTAGCTACCATGATCCTAGTGTACAGTATAGAAGAAGTTGGGGATCGTTTGAAAGAAAGATAGGAGTGACCCTCTGTTACAGTTGTAGAAGACCTGGACATCTTGATAAGGAATGTCGTGACAGAGGATCTACTTGTCTTTATTGCAAAGCTATGGACCATGAGGTATTGGATTTCCCTAGAATGATCGCTAGGCTGGAAGAAATGAATCTGAATTAGGAAAACCCTAAGGAAGATCTAGAAGAGGCAGAACCCTAGCAAGAATCAGAGAAGGTATTGATAGAAACGAAAGAGACCCTGAATGACCACCGATATGTGAGGCTATCAGATATTTTCAAAGAAAAAGAGTGCATTGAAGAAAGAGTAGGAGACTTCGACATTGACTCTATCCTTGATGAAGAGACACAAGTGAACATTATGCCAGAAAGAACTTGGGAAGCTATAGGGAAGGCTGCTATGATCTCTTCATTAGGAGGAATAGGACTATTCAGAGGAAAACTGATGATGTTATGTGGAAAGCTCGCTTAGATACTTGTGACAGTCAATGGAACTTCAACAAAGAAAGACTTTGAGATTATTAAATTCATTGAAGACAACGCCCCGTTTACCATGTTACTAGGAAAATCTTGGATTGATAGAGATCAAGCTAGAAAGAAGGAAGAAGAAGAAGTCTTAGAACATAAGAGACAAGAGTTAAAAGATTTCATGACCTGAAATATTGTACAGTTGATTGAAGAACAAGAGAACAGATCAAAGCTACTTGACACTAGAAGCCCAAATATTGAAGCTACAGGAACATCGAAATACATACAGAAGGATGTCATTTCGACCCTAGATAAAGAAGAAGTGATACACTTGAATCCTAGGAAAGGATCTCAACAGCGCGAAGTGACTATGCCCAAGGAAAATAAGAATCAGAATGGGAAAAGAACCACCGAGATGAAGGTCATGGGAAAAAAGGCTACGAATATACATAAGAAGAAGGTTAAGATTGAGAAGTTACAGCGGGTTCTAGAGGGTACCTCGCAGAAAGAAACTTTACAAAATTGGAGCTTCATCAGGATATCAGAACAATGACATATGCCACTTCGCTATGGAGAAGAAATATAGTCATTGAAAGTTGATATATCCATTCGGCTGCTGCTCCGAACAGTTGGAAAAGCATTTATGGTTCGCCACTAGACTGTTGGACCATGCCATAATGGACATGAGAAGATTTAATGAGGCTCATAACCGTTACAAGTAAACCATTGCCAAGATTTCCTATTTATCTCGTCGTGCCATGAGCGAAGAACACTTTTTCCAACTGAGAATTTGAAACCCGTAGATTAGCAATCATATATAGGGCTCATTGCACTCTTGTTGTTCACTCTAGTGCAGTGTTTAAGACCATCGTGAACCCAATTATCTTATCCTGAGCACGTATATCCGACAAGCTTACTGCTACCGAAGAATCCATAACATAAGTTCTCCTTGAGCTAAGAAATAAGAGAGTCATGTCGAAATGAGGGTTATGCATAGGATTATAGGCATCATCCACGAGAGGACTGGCAACCTCTCCATCCACTTCTCATGTCGGTCTATCCCGGCCAGCCGATGAGAAACGTACTAAGCACAGAGATGACCTCACCAATGCCAAGATGATTCCAAGCATTATACCTTCCTATCTACCCCCTTTGAGCGGTGCCATCAACTATGACAGTGTACCCCGAGAATTTGAATATGTTGTGATCACTGCGTACCTTCCAAAAGGGGTGCGTGTAGTTTTCACTGACTAGGATAACCTCACACCAATGAAATTTAGTGACTTCAACCTTGGAGACCAGAAATCTTACAACATGTTGGCCCCGCATAAGTACCTGACCAGGACCAAAGGAAATAATTCAAAGATTATCCTGCAGCCATGGGATCAGAACCTCGTGTATTCCACACTACTTAATGTGATGAATATTTTGCACTTCAGTCGACACTAGGAATTAAACACATGCGTGCAATTGTTGTTTTCATGCTACCACAGAGGTTACTTATGGTTGAATAGTCGCATAACTGTGGATCCGACCTTGATCAATCGAATCACAGGGATGAGCATGCAGGTCCCTAACCCACAGGAGTTTTACCCTGGTGCTTACAGCCTCTAGACTTCATGCTGAAGTTAGAGTCACTAGCTTCTTAATCTGGGGGCTAAGTACCAACCATGCATTGGGAAGTCGCAAGCATAGTTTTCTATGGTTCAAGCTTGTGTAAAAATGAAACCAGCTACCTGAAGCATAGTTTCCTCTGGTTCAAGATTGTGTAAAAATGAAACCAGGTCCAAGCATAGTTTTGTTTTGTTTTTAAGCTTGTGTAAAAATTAAAATCTATCCCAAGCATAGTTTTGTTTTGTTTTAAAGCTTGCGTAAAAATGAAAACAATACCGAGCTTAGTCTTTTTTCTTTCTCATGCTCGTAAATACATGAGAATAAGTTACCGAGCTTAGTCTTTGTTCTTTCTTATGCTCGTAAATCAATGAGAATGTAACCGAGTATAATTTTATCATTTTTTCGGACTCATAAAGGTTATACAAAAAAGGAACCCATTGGAGTTCCCTTTAATCTCTTTTCAGACTCTCTAAACATGAAAATATTGCCAAGCGAT
>ML779757.1:270147-329941 GCA_009831015.1 Picea engelmannii | reverse complement strand
TTGGGAAAGAAATATGTCTAAACCTGTATTCCATGGAAGAGTCGCTTTTGAACATGACACCCTTGGAAAATCCACTCGTCTCTTGATCATACTCCTTTATAAGATTACAAATTGGTATGTGATCCCTATTGTCGAGTCAATGTTTCCAAGACAGTTGTTGTGTCATCAATATGTTCAAAAAGATGTCCAACCCGAAAAGCCTTCTATTGTGTCAGCCATTTCTATAGTCCTTAAAGCCTTCTATTGCATTGGCCATCCCTAAGTCAGACCTAAATCACTGGTTACTATGATCTACATCAAATATTGTTACCCGTTTCATGTCATTGATGGGGGATACATTAAGGCCCTCCTGTGATGAGTATTTTCCTGTCAACTTCAACTCATTATCCGGGAATTAGACTTAGAAACCAATTCATACCTTGGAACTTGCATGCCTCAAGGACAGGTTTCCTTGCTTTTGACAGTGGGTTTTCATTATTGAGCCCTGATCGGGAGATTCCTCTGAGTGTTTGACTTCAACTCATTAATTAACGTTCGTTGGATTGTACTAGTGTACCTTGGGATTCATTAACATTAATGGTGATTTCCCTCATACTTGTTAATGGTATTCACTAGTGACCAGTAATCAAGTGGTTTCTACCATGTTAGACTTCGACACATGCATTCGCATGGTTAGATTTGTACTATAGAGTGGTGGATATGAAGACCCTGGATTGTTTCTCACAGATTCAAGTTGCGCTAGAGTATATCCAGTTTGTATTTTTGCATAGATCCACATTGTATGTATGTTGGCTATGTTCAAATTTGAATCTTTAACACATAGATCCACAGTGTATTTTTGGTGGCTATGTTCATATTTGATTCATAATGGCATGGATCCACGGTGTATGTTTGGTGGCCATGACCTTGTCTTACTTGACATGGATCTTTGCATGTCATCATTTATTCTTTGAGTCATTTGTATTCTAAGTATGGGAATGCCTACCTCAGTGATGATATATCATTGTATTGTATTTCCTTGTTTGTTGGCAGGTTTCCGACCGACTATTCCTTGTTCCCTACACACACTCGACAAAGTATTTCATCTATCACTCTATTCTAACTTCATACTTTGGGGGGCTTTCTGTTACACATTATTTTTTTCATCGCTATGACCGTTAATGATGTAAACATGTGTGTAGTCTTCAGAGGGGTCAGTGGCCTAAGTTCCTAAAGAAAGAAGTGAGAAGAACTTTTCATGAGAAAAGAAGTTGCATTTTCCTTTATGAAAACCCTATTAAAGATGATTTTCGCATGCTACACTATGTCTAGGGTGCGAGAATGTCTGATTCTCATGGGCTGCACCATAGCTGGGTTGTGAGAGGTTCGCAAGTTTCTCTATAAGCAGGGTGCGAGATTGCTCATACATGGGGAAAATGAGCATCTTCTCGATGCTTCTAGAAGGAGAAACTTCCATGGTGAGGTGGCATCCGAATGGTTTGTATCTTACTCACTTTCATGATTTAGTGGGATCATCCTAACCTCCTCACCTTATCCTCTTCAACTTATAAAAGGAGAGAAGCTCTCATGGAGAAAGGGAGATTTGGGGCTTTTGATTTTGGAGCTTGGATTAGATTGAGCTTTGGAGATTGTTAGCTTGGGCTTGGATGAGATTATCTTTTGATTTTGGAGCTTGGATTAGATTGAGCTTTGAAGATTGTTACACTGGGCTTGGATGAGATTAGCTTTTGATTTTGGAGCTTGGATTGGATTGAGCTTTGGAGATTGTTAGCTTGGCTAGATGAGCCATTTTGTCAAGATAGATTGTGAATATTATCAGATCTATGCTCTCAAAATTATTGGAGTGGAAGTGTGTGGGGAATGAAGGAAAGTTGGAAGGGACCTTATGACATCAAGGCCACGGTTCTAATCTCTCTTTCAAATTTAATATGATACAGTAATATGATTCTTCCTATAAAGCTTGTTGTGTTTTATTGTATGATTCCTTGATCACATACATAGGTTTATATTGAGTTTATGCTATTACTATCACTTTGGTTGGTTGCGTTCTTTTGCAGGCTCATCATTGTATGATCATTGGAATGGATCTAGGATGGTGATGGTGAGAGGAAGTGGCATTTAAACACTATGCCAACTATTCCTCTTTAGTTAGTAAATTAAATATTTAAAACTTAAGGAAAGCATCATGTTCTGGTGTGTTTTGTTCTAGATCTAGGTGGATCTAGGGAGATCAGTTAGTGTTTGCACCTACTGATTTATCTGATAACACCTAGAAATACCTCAGACCAAGCATTAGCTCAACGAATCAAATAAACTTATGGATATGTAGAGAAGGGTATGCGAGGTTACAAGGTAGCCTCTATCCAGAGTGATGAAGTGCACCTCGCATGTTAGTTGATTGCAGGAAAACTAGTTCGCAATAAATAGCCCACCCAAGTAACTGGCTTCGTTGTTGACCTCACCGAAAAGTGTGCATAAGGACTACAGATGAATTGGGTGTAGTACCTTGTGAACCAGCTAGAGATTGATTGTAGAGGGGCACAAGACCAAGGATATGAGTTCCACTTCAGTTGGATTCTCATATTGATAGATTTCATTGCATGAGATATGTCGGAAGGTGAGAACTTCCCGGACATCAAGACCTTTGAGCCTTTAGTTGAAAAGTTCAGTGCCTTGTGGTACTTAAGTGATATGAAAAAGCAGTGGCAATCAATTGTCGTCTTCCATGCCTACTACAATCAATTGAAGATCGCAATCCAGTCTACACCGCACATCACTCTAAACACCCTCTACAGGTTTCGGCCCCTGATGAAGTTTAGTATAAACAAACACTTTATATACATCACAACATGTGCTAACGAGCAAAAGAAGCAGTTACAGTCCTATTATAAGTTAACAGAAGAAGACTTGGAGGAAATCACTAAGGAGTGTTCGACAAACCTCCTCATCTCAATAGACCCCATAGAGATTTCTGATATAGACAGTCCATAACTTGTTCATGATACCCCTAGACCAAGCAAGACCAAGAAAGATGAAGAAGTTCAAGATGTCAACAGTACTTCTGTGAAGACCACTTCGAGCTCACCTGTGCAGGGAGGTGATGGTGGAGAGCCAGGTAACACAGAGGTCGAGAAAAATAAAGGCGAAGTTACACTGCCTAGAGAGGAGGAGGATCCATCCAAGAAAAGGAAGGTTACCCCACTAAACCCTTCATCCAGGAAGAAAGATAAGGAAACCAGAACCAATTTTGAGACTGTTCTCACTCTGGATGAATTCGACTTCATAATCATTTCCCTGAATGATACTTCGCTAGAGATAGCAGAAATGCAAGAAGCCAAGCAGGAGGAGGTGTTCAGTCGCATTAGGGACGAGATTTAAGGAGTACAACAAGAAATATCGTCTAGTCGTGCAGTTTCCATTGTGACCCTACCATCAAGAACACCAGACTTAGGTGATGAGCCAACCCAACTACATTGGATTGTTGATATAGGTGAAGATCGTCTATGACGAGCTCAAGAAGAGACAACACAAGCCACCCAGGCTTTAGCACAAGTTCAGAAAGACCTTGAAGACCACAAAAGTATTGCAGAAAAGGAAATATCGCTCTACAAGAAAAATGGGATGAAGAGAAAGCAACGCTACAGAAAAACAAGGAATAGTTTCTCGGAGAGCAACTCGAAGTACAGGAAAGGGTTCACAGTGCACTTTTCTCTGTGACAATCATAGAAGTGGAAACTAAGGAATGAGTCCCACAGCAGGTGGTGCAACTCAAAGAATTAATCCAGTAGCTTTAACAGTGCATCGCAGATCTAGAACTTCGTACTGTACTTGAGACTCCTCAAGAAATCAGAGACCTAAGAGAGGCAACTTCTTGCAACACAGTTGGCATAATGAAATCCCTTGCCTTGGACTACAAGAAACTGAGCTCCAAGAGAGTCCAGACGTATGAAAACCTTCCAGAAAATCCAGAGTTACAAGCGTTGGAGTTGCAGCTCTAGGAAGAAAAGAAGCACGTAGATATGTTATAGGTACAGCTGAAGGCCTTAACACCAGTTGAAAGAATGAAGAGGTTTCCAGAGCATCGCACGACCTAGAAACAGATCCACACAATCTAGAGTAAAGTGATGGAAGTCTCTCAACGACTTTAATGAGTGCAAGAGAAGGCATGCCAACTATTCACCGAAGTTGAAAGCCAAGGAGCCGAGTTAGAACAGGTCGTCATCACAGCAGAATAACACCTAGAAGGTCTAGTCAATAACACACTCATCCAGGATTTCACTGAGCAAGAGGTCATAACACTACAACAGGTTGAAGAAGCTCAATCCAAGCTCGAGGCATTCTCGGCAGAATTGCTCAGACCAGAATGACTCGGGAAGAGTCACAGGTGAGTGTTGGGGGCCTGTGGGCCCTTGACCAAGTTTTGGGAGCACTTGGTCATATTTGACCATTTTTGGGACTTAGAAAACCTATCGAATATGGAGCTCCAAACGAAGTAGAGATTGCAGAATCTCGACCCACTTTTGGGCTCCTTTTTGGATTTTGGGAATATGTAATGAGAAAGGGATGTCGGCCCATGGGTTTACCCATGCTTAGGCCCATTTTGTATGTATAAATAGACATCTAGGCATCTGGTAGAGGATGGTATCTATATGATATAGGATAAGTTCCAAGAGGGAATCTGTGTGATCAAGAGTTTTGTGCATTCTGTATAGATTTGCAGAGCTTATTGCAAGTCCCTGTGTGAAGGTATAGAAGGCTTTGTGCTAAAAGGAAAGGAAGAAGGATCTAGCAAGCTGCACAGATCTTCTGTCATGTGAGAATTAAGGGTTTCTATGACTCTATGCTTGTAAATGATTGGCCGATGATAATAAAGAAGAAGAGTTGGTGGACGTAGCCCTAGGGTGGGGGTGAACCATGTAAACCTTGTGTTGTCCGCTTTGTGCCTTGTTCTGATGCATTGATGTGATTTTTTGCTAAGTGCTTTGAGATGAGTAGATAGATCTGTTATATATGTTTATGCTTAGTGCTTATGAAGTGTAGAATGTTGGGTTTGATTCATATGTATATGCTAAGTGCTTGACATGTTATATCTGGACACTCTATAGATGATAAGTGATCAAACAATCTAGTCATTTTGAATGATGTGAAGCTCTGTTGTATCTGTGAAGTAGTCATTGATTGCATAATAAATATCCAACAGTGTTGAGTGCTATATTAAGTAAGGAATCACGGATCTGTGTCCCAGCTAAGGTTGCAGACACTTGATTCCTACAACCACCCATGCCTCTACCTCGGGTGAGACGTCATCTACTTCGCAGGTGTTGCCTAAAGGGCTAGTAGTTAGGGTTTTTTTGGTGCGTTTTTGTAGCGTTGAACCCTAGGTCTGCACCTGTGCCAACATATACATCATCACTATGACATAATACTTGACAAGGTGAGTAGAAGCAACACCAATCCCTGATTGTACTGCAGAGACTGTTGTGTGGTTTCTCTTCGAGAACGTAGTCACAAGGTTTGGATGCCCTATCATATTATTTAGTGATCAAGGTACACACTTTTTGAACATAGAAATTTTAGCATTAATGGATGAATTTCATATCCATCATCAAATGAATACACCATATCAACCGCAAGCTAATGACACAATGGAATCTTTTAATAAGAACTTGGAAAATGATTTGTCAAAGATCTACAATGTAGGGAGGGATGATTGGGACTTACGCATCCCTGTAGTACTATGGGATTATATAAATACATGTAAGAAGTTGATAGGACAGACACCTTTCTCGTTGGTCTATGGATATGAAGCAATGATGTTGGTGGAGTTCATTCTACCTATCATGTGCATTGAAAAAATCATTGAGCTCTTAGATACTGGCGCAATAGAGGAGAAGTTGGTGCAGTTATTTTATCTTGAGGAGGAACGATTTATTGCAAGATTCCATCAATAGGTTCAAAAATTCATAGAGGAGGACTAGCATGATCGACACATTAAACCCAAGAAATATTAAGTTAGCGATTTGGTATTACTCTATGACAATAAGTATCTACAACATCCAGGGAAGTTTCACATGCACTGGTTAGGTACCTAAGTGATATAGTAGACAAACAACATAGGTTTTGCGTGGATGGAAACCTTGGATGGACAAATCATGGAAGGAATGGTGAACAAAATTTAGATGAAACTCTATAGAGACAGTTGACAGTCTGCGCAGTAATATGGGTTGCGCGAAAACCCCTGTATTATAGTAAGTGTACCATAGTAGCAAGAAAAAAAAAAAACCCCAACTAAAAAGTAGAAAAAGGAAAGAAAAGAAATAAAAAGTAGCAATAGGAAAATGAAAGAGTGTTTAAATACCAAGGTATAAGAATTTGCACAGTTGAATTGATCAACACATACAAAGACAACACTATGCCAAGTTCAAAGACAACATACAAATGAGAATGACTGCGAAGTGTACATATGGAAGAACAAAGAACCACTATGCAGGTTGGCCATGACAAGACCGTTAGTTGAAGTCAAGCACAAAACTAACATTTAGGCAGCTGGTGTGATAGGTCATAAAAGAGTTGTATAAGCTGTAAATAGGAAAAGTTGCCTGAAATCACGACAGATCGAGAGTATGAGGGAAAATCACACAAAGAATTTTTTAATTAAGATGCAATTATGGAACAACTCATCAACTACAATGTTTGATGGAGAAGTTAGTTAAGGCAGGATAGGACAGGTATGGTCAGCATGAAAGAAACAAAACATAAGAAAATAATTAAGTAAATCATGTTTGCATACCAATGTGAGAACATAAGAGAAAACTAGAGTGAATTGGAGACCAACATAGAGCTACAACTACCAGAGAACACACACGATGCCAGTTAAGGAACATCTCACTCTAGACCAATGGGGAAGAATCCACCAACATTACCATCGGTCCCCCCTGGGATGAGTAGGGAAGGAGATATGATTGGAAATAATTTTAACCTCAAGTTTATGGACCATGTCGTTATCGATGAACAGCCAGTTCTGGAGCTGGCTAGGGAAAAATACTCATGCGCTGAGAACACATTGAATGCAGGGACTCACATTGTTTCCAACATAAATGTGCATGCATATTTGAATGGAGTTAATAATAGGTTCCGGGGTTATGAATGATTCATGACAGTAAATGAGAAGGAAATAGATCAAGATCACATTGAAAGAGAAGTTTCCTGGAAATTGGCTTCATATACGATGCCCATACTGAACTTGAAGGATTCCCCAAGGGGTGTAAGTGCAAAGGAGGATGGTATTGGACTCAAGAAACCTCAACGGATTATCGATAGAGAAAATGATTATAGGAAGATGAGGCTTAAAAAAATTAGTTTTCATGATAGAAGCGATGTTGTTTGCATGGGAAACACGACTCCCGATGTCGTTGTTCGGACTTAGTCCACCATTAGGCATGAAGAATCCTTCAAGAGGGAAAAGTAAGAAACTCTAAGGATTATTTCGAAGAAGCATAAGGAATAGGAGGAGAAGGCTAGGAAAGCATTCAGGGGCATGTCATAGAAGACCCAAGTAGCATTCCAAAAAACAAAAAGTATATAAACCAATTCCAGTAGTCGATGCGGCTAAGGTTGTTGCATAACAATTAATTGTAGAGTGGAAGAACGGGAAACAGGATTGAGTGGCTCGAGATGAGCCACATGTGAGTGTTGGGGGCCTATTGGACATGTAGTTTTTGGATGCAATTTTGGGTGAAAAAAGATAAGGATAAGGGAAAGTCACAGAAGAAAGGGCACAGAATGAAGTAAAGCACACAGGAAGAAGACAACACACAGAAAGAAGAATAAAAAAAGTGAGTGAGAGGAGAAAGTGCGAAGAACAACAATGCACCTTTCCAGAAATAGAAGAACAACAGAAAAAATGTATAAAGGGATAAAAGTATAAGAAAACAAAAAACCAGTTAACTGAAGCTAGCCATGCCATACATTGTAATGGGCTATTTTGGGATAGATATAATAGGGATTTAAGCCCTAGATTTTGGGTATAAATATGTAATGGGCGAGGTTGAGAAATAGATTATGAAGAGCGAGAGGATGACTAGTGAGTTTGATATTATTCAAGTGTTGTGAATTTAGTAAGTTGATAAGATGAAAAAAGAAAGAGTTTTAAGAAAATCTTGTATCTTGTGTTCTTTACTTATCTATGTATGTTTATGAATGATGCTATGTTTCAAAAACTAGATTTAGTTTATGGATTGATTATGCTGCAATATAATTATGACGCAATATGATTAGACTATACATAAGATAAAAAAAAGGAACAATGACTCAGGTATTCACCTCCCTTTCCCTTACTCCTACAGAAACCTGATTTGTGCAGTCCCCATAGATACCTCAGGTGAGACTTCATATGTGCAAGAAGGTGATGCCGAAAGGGTCGGTGTCTTGTGGTTTTGTTGGTCATAGTTAACCCGAACATTGGGTCTTACAACTCATGCACAGATCAATTTAAGCCAACAAACATTAATATTGATTGACTTATGTTTTACTCCTTCACTTTTATAGTTATGTTGCAATGTGAGATTTACCTTTCTACCTAAAATATGATCAAATTAGTTACATAAACTTTATTAATAAAAAAATATCAAACAATATGCATTTTATATAAATAAATTTCTTTTTTTTACTTTACTCCTATAACATGTCATTCTAAATATGAGTGGGAATGTTGGTCATATGATAAACATGATGGTAGTATGCAGAAACCCTAGCCTCAAACCCTCTCGAGGTTTCTTAGTCGACAGGTGGAGGGGTACACCTATTTTTTTATCGCGGTTAATGTTTATTTCACTCCTTTGGAAATAACCGATGGATAGAAGGCCTACACCAACTCCCATGGATGAGGAAGTGGAAATATATTATTCTCTAGATCCATTGGAAGAGTAGATGATATGGTCAACGCCACCTATCCACCAATATGAGATATGTTCAAGTTAGATCCCTATTGCTACAAGGATGGGAGATCGAATGGAGATAAACACTTAATATTTATTTGGAGACTTGTATGAATGTAGATCTTTCCCATCCAGGTTGGATTTTTCCCCTCTCCCATTTCCTTCGGAGCTAGATTTGGGGTTTGGCCAAACCTTTGGGCCCACCTCCCTAGTATCCCCTTCCTCAGGGGAATTATGGATTCTACCTAGATTCTTTCCCTTGATCTCATCTTCTTTGGAATGGTTGTTGGTTCCCCACTATGTGAACCCTACGTTTTGTGAAGGTTTCCTACATTCTAGTCTGGAAGTTCTTGGTCCTTCATTGTTTTCTGACCTCTGTGTTAGTGGTTTCAGTTGGCTGGAGACCCTTGAGTTTCTATGGGAAATACACGGTAGGTCCACAACTATCATCCCCACTTGGAATCCATTGTCCATTAGTTTTGGTGAGGGTGATTTTATGGACCCATAATTTTTCCTTGAATTCCTTTTGACTTCACCACCCCAGCGGGATAGTGGAGAAACTTTGGAGGAGGGGGCGCAAGCCCTTGAGATTAGAAAAGAGAGGGGATCTCTTCGAATAGAAGGTATTTCTAGATCAAAAAATAAACACCAAGTCATGCAACACAAGAAAAATAAGTCTATAAAATCAACATGGAAAGCATTAAAATTGGTGCTAGGGAAATACATCAAGATTCCCTGAATATTGGACATAGCCGATACAGTCGTGGTTGGAAGAGTGAGAGGATTTCTTTTCAAAATTAAGACCCTAAAGTATTGGGTTGATAGATCCTATTCCATATCCATCGTCCATATTCCCATGGTACATACTCTCGCTAAGGTTTGGTTTCTCTTTAAATTTGAGAAATATGAGGGCATAGTGTGGGTTCTGAAAAACCCTTGGAGTATAGACTGTTCCCTGATTCCACTAAAACATGGTCCCATATTTTCGATGCCAACAAAGAAATAATGTATGTAGTTCCAATATGGGTACAAATTCTAGAATTACCCACTGATTTTTGTACCAAATCAAGACTTAGATATATTGGGAATGCTATGGGCACTTTCCTAGATGCATATATGTCTTTCATTACTTTAGGAAAATTGACAGTGGCTAGAATTATAATATCTATAGATATCAAAGGGGGGTTTTATTGGAGTTACTTCACATGCACATAGGATTTCTTTTTCCTGTGGTTTTTTTCTTGTTTATTAGTCATTATTCATTATCCTATATTTTAGGAAGAATATTCCTCTAGGGAGAGTATTCTCTTCAGTTTTCACTTCAGTTTAATCAGTTGAGTGGAGTCTAGATGCTACATTGGTATTGTCACCATGCAACATTGGAATCATCACCATCTAATGCACATTGTCCTTGGTATCGTCACTAGACTAGCACATTACCCATGACTCCTTGATATCATCCTCACTTCACTCTGTTTCAGTTAGTTAACTGAAGAGTGATATACTAGTTAACTCAGTTGGGTGGTAGTTCTCTCTCGTAACTGCGCGAGAGACTAGACTAGGTGGTAGTTTACTGTCACAACTGCTGGTGTGTGTTCAGATCACTTTATACCACCACTATGGTGCATTGTATTCTCCTCCAATGTGCATTTGTTGAGTTATACATAATATATCATGTGTAAATCATTTATTATTCATTTGGTTAATGAGAATTCTTCCATTCTTTATCTCTTGATTCTTCTTTCTCAATTTCTCTATGCAAATGTGTATGTTATTTTGTATCTAGATATATTTTGTGCAGGTTCAACTAATTTACATGGTATCACAACCGACGGAATACTAGGAAAAAGGCACACTGAATTATTTTTGCAGGTACCAAAGATTGAAGACAACGGAAAAATGGAATTCCCAAAAGAATTCATTCTTACACCTTAAAATTAATTCGCATGGAAGGAGAGGATAATCATGCATATTTGAAGCAGAGAATTGTATAGGTTAAACATGAACACGGAAACATAACCAACATAATCCATAGAAAAATACAAGTATCTAAATCAGATCGATGAAGCATTCAGAACAATTTGCAGTCTCATTTCTCTCGATCTCCTTTTTCACATATCTTCTTGTAAAACCCCCAATGAAGCCTGAAGGACCATGGAAGGGATCTTTGGAAAATAGGATGATATGAGGGGACACATGCTTGAGGTGTAATTTCTCACATTGTATCCAAAAATCTTCGATAGTATCCAAGATATATTTACAAAATTTAAGGATTAGTGTCGCAACTAAAGGCTTGCGGGGTTGATAAATCTAAGGAGGAAAAACAAGTGATTCTCACCATTCTCTCCAAACTTGGTTCTGAATTCTAATTTTTCATATATACATTCTATTCAGTAAAATTCACCTCTGGATCCACCTGGAAGATTCCTCCTCTTGAGGAATTTATCAAATCCCTGACAGAAGAGAATACCAAGCTCATCAACATGGGAAAAATCAAAATGCCAAAGGCACATGCACTTGTTGTGAAATATGGAAGTGGTCATCAATATCAAAAATCTAAATATAAATAAAAAAGGAAAACACATATAAACTTGAAGAAGGAAGGGTACTCAAAACCCTTCACCAATGCCTCCGGATACAAAGGTGGAAAGGGAAGAAAAGGGGAGAAATGCACATACTGCCATAAAGGATTCCATCTAGAATCCACATGCATGCAGAAAAAAATAGATCTAATGACTCAAATAATTCATAAAAATAACCTTGGAGATCACATCCCCGAGGGTGCCAAGAAGAAGAAGTTGGAAGATCGGAATCCCAAGAAAGGTAATTCTAGCCATGCTTTGATTACCATCAACTCCTCTCCCAATGCTTGGATCGTAGATTCAAGAGAATCACATCACATGGTTGCCACAAAAGAAGTCTAATATTCATTGGATGCATGAAAAGGTCCCCCTATTCTGATGGGGGACAACTCTCCAATTGAGGTCATCGACAAAGGAAGGATTGAACTCACCAATGGAAGCTTTGAGAATGTGTTGCACGTTCCCAAACTTTTCGTCAATATTCTCTTCGTGTATCAGATGAAAAATTATGGCACCGGAAATAAATTAATATTCACACCTAATGCAGTGGACATCTATGACATGAAAACCAATTCCAGAGTTGCTACCAGTGAGGTAAATCATCAATCTAGATTGTATACATTTTCTGAATTTATTGAACCAGATTCCGCTTTATGGCTTACCCATGCTGATGAAAGAAGTAGGATATGGAAAAAAAGGTCTGCGCATTTAAATTTTAGATATATGTAACATATTAGCAAGAAAGGATTGGTTTATGGTCTACCAGACATCCATTTATCCAAAGGAATTTGTGAGGGATGTGTTCTTGGAAAACACCCTCAAGAGAAATTCGATAAAGGAAATACTCAAAGAGATTCCTCTCCTTTAGATATGATCCATAGTGACCTCATGGGCCCTTTTCCACATCTATCAATAAGAAAATAAAGGCAAGTGCTCATTTTTGTAGATGATTTCTCACGCTTCCCATGTATTTTATTTCTCAGAAAAAAATCAGAGGTCTTTCAACACCTCGATGATTTCAAAGCCCTGGTTGAGACACAGTCAGGAAATAAAATCAAAGTCCTCTGAACTGATAATGGGGGAGAGTATGTCAGACATGAGATCTATAATATTTTTCATGAAGTAGGGATTGGTTTACAACACACTGTTCCCTATACTCTACAGAAAAATGAAGTTGCTGAGCAGAAAAACAGATCTCTAAAAGAGATGGCATCTTGCATGCTACATGCAAAGTCACTTCCACGGAGATTATGGGCCAAAGAACTTAATTTTAAATAGTACATCCAAATAATATCTCCCCATATATCTATCAAGGATAAGACCCTCTATGAGGCTTGGAGCAGCCTCAAACTGAAAGTGACCCACTTTCATATTTTCGGTTCACGTGCATGGGCCCAGATTCCCTCTGAAAAGAGGAAGGAAATTGATCCACAAAGCACAGAGTTTATTGTTATTAAATACCCGATGGTTTGAAGGGATAAAGACTCATTGATATTTCCTTGGACTAGCTCATCATTGAGCGTAGTGTCCAATTCGAAGAAAGTGTCTCGCATGTACCTCAACAACGACATGCAGACACCTTTGTTCTTCCACCTTTCAGATATGATGAACATGCACATGCTAACACTTCTTTAGATGAGAATTTTGATTCAAAGGATTCAAATGATCCAGATACATATTCAGTAAATTCAGATGCATAGTTAGTGCACCCAGATGCATATGCAGAGCCAGAGAAGAGGCCCAAGTGGGCCTAGACTACTCTTCACGATGCAAGGGATCTTGTTGGTGATCTAACTGATACTAGGAGGACTCGATATGATTTTGAGGAGCCTCCTCTTGCACTCACTGCCACTGAACCATTTACACATAGGAATATTTTCTTGATTCAGTCTTCATATCCACAGTATTATGGCGAGGCTGTTGGAAATCCCTTTTGGGAATCCGCCATGCAGGAGGAGTAGAACTCTCTCCTCAAGAACTAGACTTGGGATTTGGTTCCCCTTCCTTCTGGAAGGAAACTTGTCAGGTAAATATTGGTTTACAGGACCAAGAGAGAAATGTATGGACATATTAGCAGATACAATGATCTAGGTGGATATCGGTGGCCACCCACCTTTTCCAACTGGCTCAAAACAATTTTCTGGCAATTTTGGTAATTTGCTATTTTTAGCAGTTTTTAACTTCCGGGGCCATTTTGAGGGCCTAAATGAAGGTTTTTAGGGATTGATCTTCTCAATGATAGTTGAAGGCATGATTAATCCCTGAAAATTAATATCCTCTATGATACCCTACCAATGGGCTATCATGCGCCTAAAACGAAGATCGTATGCAAAAGTTACGACCCCAAGAAGTTGATGTACTAACTTACCCAAATGGGGCCCACATGACTTTTGGCGCTTCATATCCTAGGGTTAGGTTTTTGGATGTCTAAGGTTTTTGGAATTCCTATTTATTGTAAAAATGTCTTCATAGCCTCATTGTAATCATCTTCTTGTGAATGCGAGTAGCCGTCACATCTCTTCCAAGAGATAAGCTGCCACCATTCTAGCGATTCTTTCACTCTATATTTTTACAGTCTCTGTACATTTATTTCATTAATATAAATCGTGTGTTATTGTATATATATGTTTCTGGTTGCACTTTCGATACATTTATGTTATATTATTGGATATCTATGAAATCTCTGTGCATTTCTTTATTATATCTTCGCTCTCATTTTGTGCTAAAAATAATCGGGATCAGTGGTATCAGAGCAGGATGTTCTTGATCATTTTTCAGTTCATGTCCCTGACGAGTTCGGAGTATAGAAAGTTGGGTCTCAATATTGTCTCTGTTGAGGACAATCTCTCTCGCACACCCAAGAAACCCTCAATGGTGGAAGAAACGAAAAATGACAAAGCAGACGATCCTATCAATCTGTTTCTTGAGCAAGCTCTCACACAGCAGAGGGATGAAATCATGGATAATTTTTCCCACATCCTTCAACGCATAGCGATAGCATCAGGTGCATATTCATAAAGAAACAACTTCAGAGTCACCTCACCTTTAAAGGTACAAGTTAATTTTGATATTCTTGTATTTGAAAGACAGATAGATGCAGAAGCCCTAGAAAAATGGTTAAACCTGCTAGAAGGTTATTTCTCTGTTCAAATTTTTTTCGATAGAGAAAATATCACCTTCACACTCCTTAAGGATATCACTCATGTCAAACATTGGTTGGAAACATATTGGGAGAAAAGTTCCACAAAGGATTCTGGAATATATGGGGCCGAGCCCACTTGGGATTTTTTGTGGAGGCGGTAAAGGAACAGTATTACCCTATTGGAAACTATGAGGACCAGTACATGAGATGGAACACACTATGGCAAGAGAGGGACCAAGAAGTTCCATATTTCACCAATACTTTCCATACCTTGCACACCAAGATGGGTATCAAAGACTCTGAATGAAATTTGGTTATGAAATACCGTGGGGCTCTACATAGATACATCCAAACTGAAATGGATTTTTTGGACATCTCATTAGTTGGTGTTGCTTATCGATTTGTTGTTAAAATTGACTAGAAATTTAAGCACCGGAACAAACGAGATTTTGAGTCTGCAAATCCACAACAACCAAAGTATGACAAAGATTACCCTAACAAATAATCTCCCGAAAACTAGTCCAAGCCACAGGAAAAAAAGGTCACAGGAAGACAAAGAAAGACATAGGAAAATGGTTCAATTTCAACAAAATCCTCTGTCACAACACCGATGAATTTCGCTCAAAACAGTCATTGGTGGCCGATATAAAAAACAAGGAGCCGAACCCTGATTCAGAATTTGATTATGAAAATACTGGTAAAGGACAGATCATTGACGCAGACCCCACTTCTATTGTCGCGACCGCAACAGTTCAACCAAAAGAACCAATAGATCCTGAAGAGGTGGAGTGCATTTTTCATTCACAGATGTGGGTGAAGGGGACCCCGCTTCATTTTATTTTTGATAGCGAAATCCAGAAGAACCCTATCTCAGAAGAGGTCATCAAACAGTTGAGATTGTCGACAACACCACACCCACAGCTATACAACATCGGGTGGCTTTGCCAAGGATGATATCTCTGTGTCAACCAATAATTTCGATTATCATACGACATCAAACTCTTCAAGAATGAGGTATTATGTGATGTTACCCCACTGGATGTATGTGATGTCCTCTTGGGCCAACCATATATGTGGAGACGCTATGTTTTTTATGAGTCTCAACCTCATAGTGTCATTTTTACTTTGGGGGGTCATATCTATAGAATACCAGAGGTAGTTCCAACTATTGTTACACCCAAATAGTTCCGCAAGGTAGTATATCATACTACAAAATTCAGAATCTTCACAATCTATTAAAAAAAGGAACATAAGGACACTACAGCCTCGCCCCAAGCACCTTCTATCCAACAGAAGAAGGTCGACAAGGTTGCAGCAAAGAAAAAATATCCTTCTACACACAGGCATCTCATGTAGCCAGACTGGCTAAAATGGTCCATCCCTTCCAGTGACATGTTCGTGACAACCATCAACAAGCTAAGAAACATAACTTCTTCAACAAGGCAAGCATCTCATCAAGATGTAGATTTAGAAAGCACTTTTCCCTCTCCCCTGGAAGCTCAATGCAATAGAGACAATTTCTTTGTAAGGAGGGAGGATTGATCCAAGTAGATATCGGTGGCCACCCACCTTTTCCAACTAGTTCAAAACAAGTTTATGGCAATTTTGGTAATTTACTATTTTTAGCAGTTTTTAACTTCCGGACCCATTTTGAGGGCCTAAATGAAGTTTTTTTGGGATATAGATTCTCAATGATAGCTGAAGGTATGATTGAGTCCCAAAAATTAATCTCCTCGATGATACCTTTCAAACGGGATATCATGCACCTAAAACGGAGATCGTATGAACAAGTTACGACCCCGAGAAATTGATGTACTAACTTACCCAAACGGGGCCCACATGACTTTTGGTGCTTCATCTCCTAGGGTTAGGTTTTTGGATGTATAGGATTTTTGGCATTCCTGTTTATTGTAAAAATTTCTTCAGAGCCTCATTGTAATCATCTTCTTGTGAATGCGAGTAGCCATCACATCTCTTCTCAGAGATAAGCTATCACCATTCTAACGAGTCTTTCACTCTGTATTTTTACAGTCTCTATACATTTCTTTCATTAATAGAAATAATTTATTATTGTACATCTATGTTTATTGTTGCACCTCTGATACATTTTTTTTATATTATTGGATATCTGAGATATCTCTGTGCATTTCTTTATTATATCTCCTCTCTCATTTCATGTTGAAAATAATCTGGATCAGTGGTACCAGAGCATGCTACTCTTGATTGTTTTTCAGTGCATGTCCCCGACGAGGTCCGAGTATATAAAGTTGGGTCTCGTGCTTGTCTCTCTTGAGGAAAATCACTCTCGCAAACCCAAGAAACCCTCAATGGCAGAAGCAAATAAAAATGAAAGAGAAGATGATCCTATCAATTTGTTTCTTGAGCAAGCTCTCACACGACAGAGGGACGAAATGATGGATAATTTTTCCCACATCCTTCAACGCATGTCAATAGCATCAGGTGCATATTCATCAAGTGACCACTTCAAAGGCACCTTGCCTTTCAAGGTACAAGTTAATTTTGATATTCCTGTATTTGAAGGGAAAATAGATGTAGAAGCCCTAGACAAATGGTTAAACCTGCTAGAAGGTTATTTCTCTGTTCACAATTTTTTCGATAGAGAAAACATCACCTTCGCACTCCTTAAACCTCTACCTCATGTAAAACATTGGCGGGAAACTTACTGGAAGAAAAGTTCCACAGAGGATTCTATAATATATGGGGCCGAGCCCACTTGAGATTTTTTTGTGGATGCGGTAAAGGAAAAATATTAGCCTTTTGGAAACTATGAGGACCAGTACATGACATGGACCACACTGTGGCAAGAGAGGGGCCAAGCAGTTCCAGAGTTCACCAATACCTTCCATACCTTGCGCACCAAGATGGGTATCAAAGAGTTCGAACGAAATTTGGTTCTGAAATACTGTGGGGCTCTACAAAGATACATCCAAACTGAAATGGATTTTATGGACATCTCATCACTCGGTGTTTCTTATCGATATGATGTTCAAATCGACCAGAAATTTAAGCACCAGAAAAAACGAGAGTTCGGGTCTGCAAATCCGTAAGAACCAGATTATGAAAAATACATCCCTAACAAACAGTCTCCTGAAAACTAGTCCAAGCCACATGAAAATAAGGGTCACGGAAAGACAAAGAAGGACAACGGAAAATGGTGCGATTTCCAAAAAATCCCCTGGCACAACACCGATGAATGTCACTCAAAACAGTAATTGGTGGTCGAGATAAAAGATAAGGAGCCGAATCCTGATTCATAATCTGATTCTGAAAATACTGGTAAATGACAGATCATTGATGAAAACCCCACTTCTATTGTTGCAACCACAACAATTCAACCAGAAGAAAAAACAGATCATGAAGAGGGGGAGCACCTTTTTCATTCACAAATGTGGGTGAAGGGGACTCCGCTGCATTTTATTGTTGATAGCGGAAGACAGAAGAACCTCATCTTAGAAGAGGTCATCAAAAAGTTGGGATTGTCGACATCACCACACCTGCATCCATACAACATTAGGTGGCTTTTCCAAAGACGAGATATCCTTGTCATCCAACAGTGTCAATTATCATACAACATCCAACAATTCAAGGATGAGGTATTATGCGATGTTTCCCCACTTGATGTCTTTGATGTCCTCTTGGGCCAACCATATAAGTGGATACGCCATGTTGTTTATGATTCTCAACCCATAGTGTCATTGTTACTTTGGGGGGTCATCTCTACAGAATACCATAGGTAGTTCCAACTATTGTTACACCTAAGCAGTGTCTCAAGGTAGTATCTCATACTGCAAAATCCAGCTTCTTCACAATTTGTTCAAAAGGGGAATAGAAGGACACTGCAACCACTACAGCCTCACCCCAAGCACCTTCTATCCAACATAATCAGGTCATCAAGGTTGCAGCAAAGCGCAAAGATTCCTTCTGCACACATGCGTCTCATCTAGCCAGACTGGCTAAAAAGTTCCAACCCTTCCAACCACATGTTTGTGACAACCTTCAACAAGCTAAGCAACGCAACTTCTCCAACAAGGCAAGAAGCTCATCAAGATGCAGATTTAGCAAATGATTTTCCCTCTCCCCTGGGAACTCAACACAATGGATACGATTTCTTCCTAAGGAGGGCAGATTGATCCAGGTGGATATCGGTGGCCACCCACCTTTTCCAACTGACTCAAAATAGTTTTCTGGCAATTTTGGTAAATTACTATTTTTAGCAAATTTTAACTTCCAGGGCCATTTTGAGGGCCTAAATGAAGGTTTTTTGTGATCAATATTCTCAATAACATTTGAAGGCATGATTGATCCCCCAAAATGAATCTCCTTGAAGATACCTTTCAAACAGGCTATCATGCACCTAAAACGAAGATCGTATGAAAAAGTTACGACCCCAGGAAGTTGATGTACTAACTTACCCAAACGGGGCCCTCGTGAATTTTGGCGCTTCATCTCCCAGGGTTAGGTTTTTGGATGTCTAGAGTTTTTTTCATTCCTGTTTATTGTAAAAATTCCTTCAAAGCCTCATTTTAATCATCTTCTTACGAATGCGAGTAGCTGTCACATCTCTTCTCAGAGATAAGCTGCCACCATTGTAGTGAGTCTTTCACTCTGTATTTTTACAATCTCTGTACATTTCTTTCATTAATAGAAATTGTGTATTACTGTATATACGTGTTTATGGTTTCACCTATGATATATTTATGTTATATTATTGGATATCTGAGATATCTATGTGCATTTCTTTATTTAACTCAGCTCTTATTTCGTGCTGAAAATAATCTGGATCAGTGGTGTTAGAGCAGGCTGCTCTTGATCATTTTTCAGTGCATGTACCCGACGAGTTCCAAGTATATCAAGTTGGGTCTCAATCTTGTCTCTCTTGAGGAAAATATCTCTCACACACCCAAGAAACCCTCAATGGCGGAGGAAAAGAAAAACGACAGAGCAAATGATCCTATCAATCTGTTGCTTGAGCAAGCTCTCACGCGACAGAGGGAAAATATGATGGAGAATGGTTCCCACATCTTTCAATGCCTTTCAATAGTATCAAGTGCATATTCATCAAGAATCCACTTCGAAGGCACCTCACCTTTCAAGGTACAAATTAATTTTGATATTCTTGTATTTGAAGGACAGATAGATGCAGAAGCCCTAGACAAATGGTTAAACCTGCTAAAAGGTTATTTGTTTGTTCACAATTTTTCCGACAGAGAAAATATCACCTTCACACTCCTTAAATCTCTCCCTCATGTCAAACATTGGTGGAAAACTCAATGGGAGCAAATTTCCATAGAGGAGTATGGAATATATGGCGTCGATCCCACTTGGGATTTTTTTGTGGATGCGGTAAAGGAACAATATTGCCCTGTTGGAAACTATGAGGACCAGTACATGAGATGGACCACACTGTGGCAAGAGAGGGGCCAGGCAATTCTGGAGTTCACCAATACCTTCCATATCTTGCACACCAAGTTGGGTATCAAATACTCTAAACAACATTTGGTTCTGAAATACCATGGGGCTCTACACAGATACATCCAAACTGAAATGGATTTTTTGGACATCTCATCACTCGGTGATGCTTATCGATATGTTGTTAAAATCGAGAAAAAAATTAAGCACCAAAACAAACAAGATTTTGGGTCTTCAAATCCGCAACAACCAAAGTATGACAAAGAAGAACCTAACAAACAGTCTCTTGAAAACCATTCCAAGACATAGGAAAAGAAGGGTCACGGGAAGACAAAAAAGGACACCGAAAAATGGTGCGATTCCAACAAAATCCCTTTGCACAACACCGATGAATCTCGCTCAAAACAGTCATTGGTGGTCGAGATAAAAGACAAGGTGTCGAACCCTGATTCAAAATCTGATTCTAAAAATACTGGTAAAGGAAAAATCAGTGACGTAGACCCCACTTCTATTGTCACGACTGCAACAATTCAACCAGAAGAACCAACAGATCCTGAAGAGGGGGAGCACCTTTTTCATTCACATATGTGGGTGAAGGGGACCTCGTTGCATTTTATTGTCGATAGTGGAAGCCAAAAGAACCTCATCT
The DNA here is from genome assembly GCA_009831015.1 of Picea engelmannii. Classification (NCBI taxonomy): domain Eukaryota; kingdom Viridiplantae; phylum Streptophyta; class Pinopsida; order Pinales; family Pinaceae; genus Picea; species Picea engelmannii. Next base: position 309,202 of record ML779757.1, on the reverse strand, counting down.
CAACAGAGGTCATCAAACATTTGGGATTGTCAACAAAACCACACCCACAACCATACAACATCTTGTGGCTTCGCCAAGGATGAGATCTTCGTGTCAGCCAATAGTTTTGAATATTATACGGAATCCAACTCTTCAAGGATGAGGTATTATGTGATCTTGCCCCACTGGATGTCTATGATTTCCTCTTGGGCCAACCATATATGTGGAGACGCCATGATGCTTATTATTCTTGACCCCGTAGTGTCATTTTTAATTTCAGAGGTCATCTCTACAGAATGTCAGAGGTAGTTCCAAATATTGTTACATCTAAAGAATGTTGCAAGGTATTATCTCACACTGTAAAATTCAATTTCTTCACAATATTTTCAAAAGGAGAACATAAAGACACTGCAACCACTACAACCTCTCCCCAAGCACCTTTTATCCAATAGAAGCAGGTCGACATTGTTGCATTAAAGTGCAAATATTCCTTCTTCACACAGGCATATCATGTAGCTAGACTGGCTAAAAAGGTTCAACCCTTCCAGCCACATGTTCATGACAACCTTCAACAAGTTAATTAGTGCAACTTCTCCAACAAGGCAAGCAACTCATCAAGATACAGATTTAGAAAATGCTTTTCTCTCTCCCCCGGGAACTCAATGAAATGGAGACCATTTCTTCCTAAGGAGGGAGGATTGATCCAGGTGGATATTAGTGGTTACCCACCTTTTCCAACTGGCTCAAAATAGTTTTCTTGCAATTTTGGTAATTTACTATTTTTAGCAGTTTTTAAATTCTGGGGACATTTTGAGGGCCTAAATGAATGTTTTTCAGAATAGAGATTTTTAGTTATACCCAAAGGCATGACTGATCCCCCAAAATGAATATCGTCGATGATACCTTTCGAACGGGCTATCATGCACCTAAAATGAAGATCGTATGCAAACGTTACGACCTCGGGAAGTTGATGTACTAACTTACCCAAATGGGGCCCACATGACTTTTGGCGCTTCATATCCTAGGGTTAGGTTTTTGGATGTCTAGGGTTTTTGTAATTCTTGTTTATTGTAAAAAGGCCTTTAGAGCCTCATTGTAATCATCTTCTTGTGAATGTGAGTAGCCGTCACATCTCTTCTCATAGATAAGATGCCACCATTCTAGCGAGTCTTTCACTCTATATTTTTATTGTCTCTGTACATTTATTTCATTAATAGAAATCATGTATTATTGTATATCTGTGTTTATAGTTGCACCTCTGATACATGTGTGTTATATTATTGGATATCTGCAATATATCTATGCATTTATTTATTATATCTCCGCTCTCATTTTGTGCTGAAAATCATTTGGATCAGTGGTATTAGAGCAGGCTGCTCTTGATCATTTTGCAGTGCTTGTCCCCGATGAGGTCCGAGTATATAAATTTGGGTATCTATCTTCTCTCTCTTGAGTAAAATCACTCTCACACACCCAATAAACCCTCAATGGTGGAAGAAAATAAAAATGATATAGTAGTCGATCATATCAATCTGTTGCTTGATCAATCTCTCACGTGATAGAGGGATGAAATGATGTTGAATGTTTCTCACATCCTTCAATGCCTGTCGATATCATCAGACACATCTTCATCAAGTGACCACTTCGCAGGTACCTAACCTTTCAAGGTACAAGTTAATTTTGATATTCCTATATCTGAAGGATAGATAGATGCAGAAGCCCTAGACAAATGGTTAAACTTGCTAGAAGGTTATTTCTTTGTTCACAATTTTTTTGACAGAGAAAATATCATCTTCGCACTCCTTAAAGCTCTCCCTCATGTCAAACATTGGTGGGAAACTTACTGGGAGAAAATTTCTACTGCGGATTTTGGAATATATGGGTTTGAGCCCACTTGGTATGCTTTTGTGGATGCGGTAAAGGAACAATATTACTCTTTTGGAAACTATGAGGACCAATACATGATATGGACCACACTGTGGCAAGAGAGGAGCCAAGCAGTTTTGGAGTTCACCAATACGTTCCATACCTTATGCACCAATCTGGGTATCAAAGACTCTGAATGAAATTTGGTTCTAAAATACTGTGGGTCTCTACAAAGATACATCCAAACTGAAATGGATTTTCTAGACATCTCATCACTCGGTGCTTCTTATCGATATGTTGTTAAAATCGAGAAGAAATTTAAGCACCAAAACAAATGAGAGTTCAGGTCTGCAAATCCACAACAACCAGAGTATGAAAAAGATGGCCCTAACAAACAGTCTCCAGAAAACCAGTCCAACCCACAGGAAAATAAGGGTCACGGGAAGACAAAGAAGGACACCGAAAAATGGTGCGATTTCCACAAAATCCCCTGGCACAACACCGATGAATGTTGCTCAAAACAGTCATTGGTGGTCGAGATCAAAGAAAAGGAGCCGAACCCTGATTCAGAATCTGATTCTGAAAATACTGGTAAAGGACATATCATTGATGCAAACCCCACTGCTATTGTCATGACCACAACAATTCAACCAGAAGAACCAACAGATCCTGAATAGGAGGAACACCTTTTTCATTCAAAGATGTGGGTGAAGGGGACCCTGCTACATTTTATTGTTGATAGCAGAAGCCAGGAGAACCTCATCTCAACAAAGGTCGTCAAACAGTTGGTATTGTCGACAACACCACACCCACAACCATACAACATCAGGTGGCTTCTCCAAGGACGAGATATCTGTGTCATCCAACAGTGTCGATTATCATAAGACATCCAACCCTTCAAGGATGAGCTATTATGTGATGTTGCCCCACTGGATGTCTGTGATGTACTCTTGGGCAAACCATATATGTGGAGACGCCATGTTGTTTATGAGTCTTGACCCTGTAGTGTCATTGTTACTTTGGGGGGTCATCTCTATAGAATACCAGAGGTAGTTCCAACTATTGTTACACCTAAACAGTACCACAAGGTAGTATCTCATACAATAAAATTCATCTTCTTCACAATCTGTTCAAAAGGGGAACGAAAGGACACTGCAACCACTATAGCCTTGCCCCAAGCACATTCTACCAACAAAATCAGATTGACAAGGTTGCATCAAAGTACACAGATTCATTCTGCACACATGCATCTCATGTAGCAAGACTGGCTAAAAAGGTCCAACCCTTCTAGCCACATGTTCGTGACAATCTTCAACAAGCTAAGCAGTGCAATTTCTCCAACAAGGCAAGCATCTCATCAAGATGTAGATTTAACAAACTCTTTTCCCTCTCCCCCAGGCACTCAACACAATGGATACCATTGCTTCCTAAGGAGGGAGTATTGATCCTGGTATATATCGGTGGCCACCCACCTTTTCCAACTAGCTTAAAACAATTTTCTGACAATTTTGGTAATTTAGTATTTTTAGTCGTTTTTAACTTTCGGGGCCATTTTGAGGGCCTAAATGAAGGTTTTTCGGAATAGATCTTTCCAATGATAGTCGAAGGAATGATTGATCTCCCAAAATGAATCTCTTCGGAGATACCTTTCTAATGGGATATCATGCGCCTAAAACAAAGATCGTATGCAAAAGTTTTGACCCCATGATGTTGATGTACTAACTTAGCCAAACGGGGCCCACATGAATTTTGGCGTTTCGTCTCCTAGGGTTAGGTTTTTGGATGTCTAGGGTTTTGGGCATTCCTTTTTATTGTAAAAATTCCTTCAGAGCCTCAATGTAATCATCTTCTTGAGAATGGGAGTAGTCGTCACATCTCTTCTCAGAGATAAGTTGCCACCATTCTAGCGAGTCTTTCACTTTGTATTTTTACAGTCTCTATACATTTATTTTATTAATATAAATCGTGTATTACTATATATCTGTGCTTATGGTTTCACCTCTGATACATTTATGTTATATTATTGGATATATGAAATATCTCTGTGCATTTATTTATTATATCTCCGCTCTCATTTTGTTCTGAAAATAATATGGATTAGTGGTATGAGAGGAGGTTGGTCTTGATCGTTTTTCMGTGCATATCCCCGACGAGGTCCAAGTATATAAAGTTGGGTCTCRTGCTTTTCTCTCTTGAGGAAAAAATCTCTCGCACACCCAACAAACCCTCAATGGCGGAAGAAAATAAAAATGATAGAGCAGACGATTCTATCAATCTGTTGCTTGAGCAAGCTCTCATATKATAGAGGGATGAAAAGAAGGAGAATTTTTCCCGCATCCTTCAATGCCTGCCGATAGAATCAAGTTCATCTTCATCAAGAGGCCACTTCGTAGAAACATTGCCTTTCAATGTACAAGTTAATTTTGATATTYCTATATTTGAAGGACATATATATGCAAGAGCCCTAGACAAATGGTTAAACCTGCTAGAAGTTTATTTCTCTGTTCACAATTTTTCAGACAGATAAAATATCACCTTCACACTCCTTAAAGATCTCCCTCATGTCAAACATTGGTGGGAAACTTACTAGGATAAAATTTCCACAGAGGAATCTGGAATATATGGGTCCGAGCCTACTTGGGATTGTTTTGTGGATGCGGTAAAGGAACAGTATTACCCTATTGGAAACTATGAGGACCAGTACATGATATGGACCACACTACAGAAAGAGAGGGGCCAAGAAGTTCTAGAGTTCACCAATACCTTCCATACCTTTTTCACCAAGCTGGGTATCAAAGACTCTGAATGAAATTTGGTTCTGAAATACCGTGGGGTTCTACATAGATACATCCAAACTGAAATGGATTTTATGGACATCTCATCACTCGATGTTGCTTATCGATATGCTGTTAAAATTGAGAAGAAATTTAAGCACCAAAAAAAACAAGATTTCAAGTCTAAAAATACACAACAACCAAAGTATGACAAAGACGGAAATAACAAACAGTCTCCCGAAAACCAATCCAAGCCACAGGAAAAGAAGGATCTCGGGAAGACAAAGAAGGACACTGTAAAATGGTGTGATTTACGCAAAATCCCCTGGCACAACACAAATGAATGTCGCTAAAAAAATTCATTGGTGGTTGAGATCAAATACAAGGATATGAACCCTGATTCAGAATCTGATTCTGAAAATACTGGTAAAGGATAAATCATTGATGCAGACCCCACTTCTATTGTCATGACTGCAACAATTCAACAATAAGAACCAACAGATCCTGAAGAGGGGGAGCGCCTTTTTCATTCACAGATGTGGGTGAAGAGGACCCTGCTGCATTTTATTATTGATAGTAGAATCCAAAAGAACCGCATCTGAGCAGAGGTCATCAAACAGTTGGGATTGTTGAAAACACCACATCTGCACCCATACAACATCAGGTGGCTTTTCCAAGGATGAGATCTCTGTGTTAGACAACAATGCCGATTATCATCGAGCATCCAACCCTTCAAGGATGAGGTATTATGTGATTTTTCCCCACTATATGTCTGTGATGTCCTCCCGGGCCAACCATATAAGTGGAGACGCCATGTTGTTTATGTGTCTCGACCTCGTAGTTTGATTGTTACTTTGGGGGGTCATATCTACAGAATACCATAGGTATTTCCAACTATTGTTACACCTAAACAGTGTCGCAAGGTAATATCTGATACTGCAAAATTCAGCTTCTTCACAATATGTTCAAAAGGGGAACAGAAGGACACTGCAACCACTAGAGCCTCTCCCCAAGCACCTTCTATCCATTAGAAGAAGGTTGACAAAGTTGCAGAAAAGTGAAAAGGTTCCTTCTTCACACAGGAATCTCATGTAGCCAGAATCGATAAAATGGTCCAACCCTTCCAGCCACATGTTTGTGACAACCTTCAACAAGCTAAGCAACACAACTTCTGCAACAAGGCAAGAACTCATCAAGATGTAGAATTAGCAAATGCTTTTCCCTCTCCCCCGGGCACTCAATGAAATGGATACCATTTATTCCTAAGGATGGAGGATTGATCCAGGTGGATATCAGTGGCAACCCACCTTTTCCAACTGGCTCAAAATAGTTTTCTGGTAATTTTGGTAATTTACTACTTTTAGCAATTTTTAACTTCTCGGGCCATTTTGAGGGCCTAAATGAAGGTTTTTATGGATAGAGCTTCTCAATAATATCCATATGCATGATTGAGCACTCAAAATGAATCTTATCGATGATACCTTTCCAATGGGATATAATGCACCTAAAACTGAGATCGTATGCAAAAGTTACGACCCCGGGAAGTTGATGTACTAATTTACCGAAACAGGGCCCACACGACTTTTGGCGCTTCATCTCCTAGGGTTAAGATTTTGGATGTCTAGGTTTTTTTGAATTCCTGTTTATTGTAAAAAGGCCTTTAGAGCCTCATTTTAATCATCTTCTTGTGAATGTGAGTACCCTTCACATCTCTTCTTAGAGATAAGCTACCACCATTCTACCAAGTCTTTCACTCTGTATTTTTACAGTCTCTGTACATTTATTTCATTAATAGAAATCGTGCATTACTATATATCTGTGTTTATGGTTGCAAATTTGATACATTTATGTTATATTATTGGATATCTGTGATATCTCTGTTCATTTCTTTATTATATCTCCGCTCTCATTTCGTGTTGAAAATAATCTGGATCAGTGGTATCAGAGCAGGTTGCTCTTGATCATTTTTCAGTGCATGTCCCCGACGAGGTCTGATTATAGAAAGTTGGGTCTCGAGATTGTCTCTCTTGAGTAAAATCTCTCTCACACATGCAAGAAACCCTCTATGGTGAAAGAAAAGAAAAACGACAGAGAAAGCGATCATATCAATCTGTTGCGAAGAAAATGGTGTGATTTCCACAAAATCTCCTGGCACAACATCAATGAATGTCGCTCAAAATAGTCATTGGTGGCCAAGATCAAAGACAAGGATCTGAAACCTAATTTAGAATCTAATTCTGAAAATACTGGTAAAGGACAGATCATTGATGTAGACCCCACTGCTATTTTCGCGACTGCAACAATTCAACCAGAAGAACCAACAGATCCTGAGGAGGGGGAGTGTCTTTTTCATTCACATATGTGGGTGAAGGGGACCTCACTACATTTTATTATTGATAGTGAAATCCATAAGAACCTCATCTCAACAGAGGTCATCAAACAGTTGGGATTGTCGACAACACCACAACTGTTGCCATACAACATCAGGTGGCTTCTCTAAGGACGAGATCTTTGTGTCGGCCAACAATGTCGACTATCATACGACATCCAACCCTTCAAGGATGATGTATTATGTGATATTTCCCCACTGTATGTCTGTGATGTCCTCTTGGGACAACCATATATGTGGAGACGCCATGTTGTTTATGAGTCTCGACCCCATAGTGTCACTATTGATTTGGGGGGTCATCTCTATGGAGTACCATAGGTAGTTCCAACTATTGTTACACCTAAATATTGTCACAAGGTAGTATCTCATACTGCAAAATTTAGCTTCTTCACAATCTGTTCAAAAGGGGAACATAAGAACACTACAACCACTACAACCTCTCCCCAAGCACCTTCTATCCAACAGAAGCAGGTCAACAAGGTTCTAACAAAGAAAAAAGATTCCTTCTGCACATAGGCATCTCATGTAGCGAGACTGGCTAAAAAGTTCCAACCCTTCCAGCCACATGTTTGTGACAACCTTCAAAAAGCTAAGCAACAAAACTTCTCCAACAAGGCAAGCAACTCATCAAGATGCAGATTTAGCAAAAACTTTTCCCTCTCCCCCCAGGCACTCAACACAATGGATACCATTGCTTTCTAAGGAGGGAGGAATGATCCAGGTTGATATCGGTGGCCACCCACCTTTTCCAACTAGCTCAAAATAGTTTTCTGGCAATTTTGGTAATTTACTATTTTTAGTAGTTTTAAACTTCCAGGGCCATTTTGAGGGCCTAAATGAAGTTTTTTCTGGATCGAGCTTCTCAATTATAAATGAAGGCATGAATGATATCCAAAAATGAATCTCCTCAATGATACCTTTCCAATGGGCTATCATGTGCTTAAAACAAAGATCATATGCAAAAGTTATGACCCTGGGAAGTTGATGTACTAACTTACCCAAACATGGACCACATGACTTTTGGCACTTCATATCCTAGGGTTAGGCTTTTGGATGTATAGGGTTTTTGACATTCCTGTTTATTGTAAAAAGGAATTCATAGCCTCATTGTAATCATCTTCTTGCGAATGTGAGTAGCCGTCACATCTCTTGTCAGAGATAAGCTGCCACCATTCTAGCAAGTCTTTCACTCTGTATTTTTACAGTCTTTGTACATTTGTTTCATTAATAGAAATCACGTATTATTGTATATATGTGAACTTTATGGTTGCAACTCTAATACATTTATTTTATATTATTGGATGTTTGCGGTATCTTTGTGCATTTATTTATTATATCTCTGCTCTCATTTCGTAAATACTAGTAAATGAAGGATCATTGATGCAGAACCCACTGCTATTGTCACGACCATAGCAATTCAACTAAAAGAACCAACAGATCCTGAGGAGGGGGAGTTCCATTTTCATTCACATATGTTGTTGAAGGGGACCCCACTGCATTTTATTTTTGATAGCGGAAGCCAGAAGAACCTCATCTCAACAGAGGAAATCAAACATTTGGGATTGTCGATAACACCACACCCATAGACATACAACATCAGTTGGCTTCGCCAAGGACGAGCTCTTCGTGTCATCCAACAGTGTTGATTATCATATGACATACAACCCTTCAAGGATGAGGTACTATGTGATGTTTCCCCACTGGATGTCTGTGATGTCCTCTTGGGCCAACCATATATGTGGAGACACCATGTTGTTTAGGAGTCTTGACCCCGTAGTGTCATTGTTACTTTGGAGGGGAATCTCTACATAATACCAGAGGTAGTTCCAACTATTGTTACACCTAAAGAATGCCGCAAGGTAGTATCTCATACTGCAAAATTCAACTTCTTCACAATCTGTTCAAATGGGGAACAAAAGGAAACTGCAACCACTAGAGCCTCTCTCCGAGCACCTTCTATCCAACAGAAGCAGGTTGACAAGGTTGCAGCAAAGCGCAAATATTCCTTCTGCACACATGCATCTCATGTAGCCAAACTGGATAAAATGTTCCAACCCTTCCAACCACATGTTCGTGACAACCTTCAACAAGCTAAGCAGTGCAACTTCTCCAACAAGGCAAGCAACGCATCAAGATACAGATTTAGCAAATTATTTTCCCTCTCCCCCGGGCATTCAACGCAATGGATACCATTTCCTCCTAAGGATGGAGTATTGAACCAGGTGGATATCAGTGACCAACCACCATTTCCAGCTGACTCAAAATGGTTTTCTGACAATTTTTTTAATTTACTATTTTTAGCAGTTTTTAACATTCGGGGCCATTTTGAGGGCCTAAATGAAGGTTTTTCAGGATCAAGCTTATAAATGATATCCAAAGGCATGATTGAGCCCCAAAAATGAGTATCCTCGATGATAACTTTCCAACAGGCTATCATGTGCCTAAAAGGTAGATCGTTTGCAAAAGTTACGACCCCATTCTAGCGAGTCTTTCACTCTGCATTTTTATAGTCTTTGTACATTTATTTCATTAATAGAAATCATGTATTATTGTATATCTGTGTTTATGGTTGCAGCTCTGATACATTTCTGTTATATTATTGGATATCTGTGATATCTCTGTGCATTTATTTATTATATCTCCGCTCTCATTTCGTACTGAAAATAACTGGATCAGTGGTATCAGAGCAGGCTGCTCTTGATCGTTTTTCAATGCATGTCATCAACGAGGTCTAAGTATAGCAAGTTGGGTATCGAGATTGTCTCTCTTGAGGAAAATCGCTCTCGCACACCCAAGAAACTCTCAATGGTGGAAGAAAATAAAAATGACAGAGCATACGATCCTATCAATCTGTTGCTTGAGCAAGCTCTCACACGACAGAGGGACGAAATGATAGATATTTTTTCCCACATCCTTCAACACCTACCGATGGCATCAAGTGAATCTTCATCAAGTGGCCACTTAGGAGGCACCTCTCCTTTCAAGGTACAAGTTAATTTTGATATTCCTGTATTTGAAGGACAAATAGATGTAGAAGCTCTAGACAAATGGTTAAACTTGATAGAAGGTTATTTCTCTGTTCACAATTTTTTCGACAAAGAAAAGATCACTTTCGCACTCCTTAAATCTCTCCCTCATGTCAAAAATTGGTGGGAAACTTACTGGGAGAAAAGTTCCATGAAGGAGTCTAAAATATATGGGGTCGAGCCCAGTTGGGATTTTTTTGTGGATGCGGTTAAAGAACAATATTACCCTGTTGGAAACTATGAGGACCAGTACATTTGATGGACCACACTGCAGCAAGAGAGTGGCTAAGTAGTTATGGATTTCACCAATGCCTTCCATACATTGTGCACCAAGATGGGTATCAAAGAATCCAAATGAAATTTGGTTTTGAAATACCATGGGGCTCTACACAGATACATCCAAACTGAAATGGATTTTTTTGACATCTCATCACACAATGTTGCTTATCGATATGTTGTTAAAATCAAGAAGAAAGTTAAGAACCATAAAAAACGAGAGTTCGGGTGTGCAAATCCGTAAAAACCAAAGTATGACAAAGACGACCCTAACAAATAGTCTCCCAAAAACCAGTCCAAGCCACAGGAAGACAAAGAAGGACACCGGAAAATGGTGTGATTTATGAAAAATCCCCTTGCACAACACCTATGAATGTCGCTCAAAACAATCATTGGTGGCCAAGATCAATTACAAGGAGCCAAACCCTAATTTAGATTTTGATTCTGAAAATACTAGTAAAGGAAAGATCATTGATGTCGACCCCACTGCTATTGTCATGACCGCAACAATTCAACCAAAAGAACCAACAGATCCTGAGGAGGGGGAGTGCCTTTTTCATTCACATATGTGGTTGAAGGGGACCCCACTACATTTTATTGTTGATAGCAGAAGCCATAAGAACCTCATCTCAGCAGAGGTCGTCAAACATTTGGGATTGTCGAAAATAACATACAACATTGGTTGGCTTCACCAAGGACGAGATCTTCGTGTCATCCAACAGTGTCGATTATCATACAACATCCAACCCTTCATGGATGAGGTACTATTTGATATTTCCCCACTTGCTGTATGTGATGTCTTCTTGGGCCAACCATATATCTCAAGACGCCATGTTGTTTATGAGTCTTGACCCCGTAGTGTCATTGTTACTTTGGGGGGTCATCTCTATAGAATACTAGAGGTAGTTCCAACTATTGTTACACCTAAACAGTGCCATAAGGTATTATCTCATACTACAAAATTCAGCTTCTTCAAAATCTATTCAAATGGGGAACAAAAGGACACTGCAACCACTAGAGCCTCTCCCCAAGCACCTTCTATCCAACATAAGCAGGTTGAAAAGGTTGCAACAAAGCACAAAGATTTATTCTACACACATGCATCTCATGTAGCCAAACTGGCTAAAAAGGTCCAACTCTTCCAACCACATGTTCATGACAACCTTCAACAAGCTAAGCAGTGCAACTTCTCCAACAAGGCAAGTAGCTCATCAAGATACAGATTTAGCAAATGCTTTTCCTTCTCCCTTGGGCACTCAACGCAATGGAGACCATTTCATCCTAAGGATGAAGTATTGATCCAGGTGGATATCGGTGGCCACCCACCATTTCTGGCTAACTCAAAACGGTTTTCTGGCAATTTTGGTAATTTACTATTTTTAGTAGTTTTTAACTTTCGGGGCCATTTTGAGGGCCTAAATGAATTTTTTTCAGGATCGAGCTTATCAATGATAGCCAAAGGAATGATTGAGCCCCCAAAATGAATATCCTCGACGCTAAATTTTCAATGGGCTATCATGCACCTAAAACATAGATCGTTTGCAAAAGTTACAACCCCGGGAAGTTGATGTACTAACTTACCCAAACGGGGCCCACATGACTTTTGGCACTTCATCTCCTAGGGTTAGGTTTTTGGATGTCTAGGGTTTTTTGAATTCTTGTTTATTGTAAAAATGCCTTCAGAGCCTCATTGTAATCATCTTCTTGCGAATGCGAGTAGCCGTCACATTTCTTCTCAGAGATAAGTTGCCACCATTCTAACGAGTCTTTCACTTTGTATTTTTACAGTCTTTCTACATTTATTTAATTAATAGAAATCATGTATTATTGTATATCTATGTTTATGGTTGCATCTCTGATATATTTATGTTATATTATTGGATATCTGCAATATCTCCATGCATTTATTTATTATATCTCCGCTCTCATTTCGTACTAAAAATAATCTGAATCATTGGTATCAGAGCAGGTTGCTCTTGGTCATTTTTCAGTGCATGTCCCCGACGAGGTATGAATATAACAAGTTGGGTCTCGATCTTGTCTCTCTTGAGGAAAATTTCTCTCACACACCCAAGAAACTCTCAATGGTGGAAGAAAAGAAAAACGACAGAGCAGACGATCCTATCAATCTGTTGCTTGAGCAAGCTCTCACGTGAAAGAGGGACGAAATGATGGATAATTTTTCCCACATCCTTCAACACCTGTCGATAGCATTAGGTGAATCTTCATCAAGCGACCACTTAGGAGGAACCTTGTCTTTCAAGGTGCAATTTAATTTTGATATTCCTGTATTTGAAGGACAGATAAATGTAGAAGCCCTAGACAAATGGTTAAACCTACTAGAAGGTTATTTCTCTGTTCAAAAAAAATTTGATAGAGAAAATATTACCTTTGCACTCCTTAAATCTCTCCCTAATGTCAAAAATTGGTGGGAAACTTACTGGGACAAAAGTTCCATAAAGGAGTCTGGAATATATGGGGCCAAACCTACTTGGGATTTTTTTGTGGATCTGGTAAAGGAGCAGTATTACCCTATTGGAAACTATGAGGACCAATACATGAGATGGACCACATTGCGACAAGAGAGGGGCCAAGATGTTCCGGATTTCACCAATACCTTCCATACCTTGTACACCAAGATGGGTATCAAATATTTCGAATGACATTTGCTTCTGAAATATCGTGGGGCTCTACATAGATACATCCAAACTAAAATGGATTTTCTGGGCATCTCATCACTCAGTGCTGCTTATCAATATGCTGTTAAAATCGAGCAGAAATTTAAGCACCAAAACAAACAAGAGTTTGGGTCTGCAAATCCGCAAAAAAAAAAAGTATGACAAAGACATCCCTAACAAACGGTCTCCCGAAAACCAGTCCCATCCACGGGAAGACAAAGAAGCACACCGGAAAATGGTGCGATTTCCAAAAAATCCCCTGGCACAACACTGATGAATGTCGCTCAAAATAGTCATTGGTGGCCGAGATCAAACACAAGGAGCCGAATCTTGATTCAGAATCTGATTCTGAAAATCTTGGTAAAGGACATATCATTGACATAGACCCCACTTCTATTGTTGCAACTGTAACAATTAAACTAGAAGAACCAATAGATCCTGAATAGGGGGAGCACCTTTTTCATTCACAAATGTCAATGAAGTGGACCCCGCTGCATTTTATTGATGATAGCGGAAGCTAGAAGAACCTCATCTTAGCAGAGGTCGTTAAATAGTTTGGATTGTCGACAATACCACTCCCACATCCATACAACATCAGGTGGCTTCGCCAAGGATGATATCTCTATGTCAGCCAATAGTTTTGATTATCATATGGCATCCAACCATTCAAGGATGAGGCATAATGTTATGTTTCCCCACTAGATGTCTGTGATGTCCTCTTGGGCCAACCATAAATGTGGATATGCCATGCTATTTATGAGTCTTGAACCCGTAGTGTCATTGTTACTTTGGGGGGTCATCTCTACAGAATAACATAGGTAGTTCCAACTATTTTTACACCTAAACAGTGCCGCAAGGTAGTATCTCATACTGCAAAATTAAGCTTCTTCACAATCTGTTCAAAAGGGGAACAAAAGGACACTACAACCACTACATCTTGACTCCAAGCACCTTCTATCCAACATAAGTGGGTCGATAAGGTTGCAACAAAGTGAAAAGATTCCTTCTTCATACAGGCATCTCATGTATCCAGATTGGATAAAAAGGTCCATCCCTTCCAGCCACATGTTCGTGACAACCTTCAACAAGCTAAGCAACGCAAATTCTCCAACAAGGCAAGCAGCTCATCAAGATGCAGATTTAGCAAATGTTTTTCCCTCTCCCCTGGGCACTCAACTGAATAGAGACCATTGATTCCTAAGGAGAGAGGATTGATCCAAGTGGATATCGGTGGCCACCCACCTTTTTCAATTGGCTCAAAACAATTTTCTGACAATTTTGGTAATTTACTATTTTTAGCAGTTTTTAACTTCCGGGGCCATTTTGAGGGCCTAAATGAAGGTTTTTCGGGACTGATTTTCTCATGATATTGAAAGGCATGGCTGAGCCCCCAAAATGAATCTCTTTGAAAATACATTTCCAATGGGCTATCACGCGCCTAAAATGGAGATCGTATGCAAAAGTTACGTCCCCGGGAAGTTGATGTACTAACTTACCCAAACGGGGCCTACATGACTTTTGGCGCTTCATCTCCTAGGGTTAGGTTTTTGGATGTATAGGGTTTTTGGAATTCCTTTTTATTGTAAAAATGCCTTCAGAGAATTATTGTAATCATCTTCTTGTGAATGCGATTAGCTGTCACATCTCTTCTCAGAGATAAGTTGCCACCATTCTAGCAAGTCTTTCACTCTATATTTTAACAGTCTTTGTACATTTCTTTCATTAATATAAATCATGTATTACTATATATATATGTGTGTTTATGGTTGCACCTATGATACATTTCTATTATATTATTGGATATCTGTGATATCTTTGTGCATTTCTTTATTATATCTCCACTCTCATTTCGTGCTGAAAATAATCTAGATCATACAAATCCAGGATTGTTTCAAAAGGCTTTCAGCATGTGCATGGAATTGACTATGATGAGACTTTTTCTCCAGTGGCAAAGATGGATTCCATACATTTGGAAATTTCCATTGCAAAATCCAAGGGATGGGAAGTCTATGATATGGACGTGAATAATTCATTTGTTCATGGTGATCTCTCTAAGCAAACCTTTATGGAGCAACCCCAGGGATTTATGCAGGATTCGTCTTTGGTCCGTCGAGTGAAGAAATCTCTTTATGGCCTCAAGTAAGCTATGAGGGAATGGTATGCCAAGATGGACTCCTACCTATTTTCATAGAACTTTGTACATTGTAAATTAGAAACAAATGTTTACATGCTCAGGACGACTGATTCACTTCTACTCTTAGTTATGCATGTTGATGATTTTATGATCCTCGGTTGCTTAACTTTAGTGATTGTTGTAGTCAAGAGGATTTTTCATGACAGGTTCTTGATGATGGACATGGGTCTACTACACTTATTCCTTTGGCTCGATATCAGTTAGGATGCATCAGGCATCAAACTGTCTCAATCAAAGTATGCATGAGATCTCCTTGAGAGATTTCACATGACAGACTGCAAGTCTGCTCCGAATCCTTTCCTATCAGGAGTCAAACTTGAGGATGGCGGGGACACTCAACTAGTTGACATCAAACTATACAAATAGCTAGTGGGGAGATTATTATATCTCACACACTCCAGACTAGACCTCTCCTATGTATTTGGTGCAGCTTCCAAGTTCATGCAGGAGTCGCATAAGCTACATTGGAATGTTAAAAATAGTATCCTTCGATACATACAAGGAACCATCACCTTTTCGATTCATTATGCAATAGACTCTACATTGGACCTCATCAGGTTCACTCATTCTTATTGGGCTAGTGATAACACTGGTCGCAAGTCCACATCTGGTTACTCACTTAGTCTTGGTTTCGGGCCTATCCGTTGGTTGAGCAAGAAGTAGGTTTCTATTGCTCTATCTTTAGCCGAGGTAGAGTACATAGGGTTAGTTAAAATAACCATTCAAACTATGTGGCTACAACATTTTTTCATTGATTTGGGAATTTAGTTTCAATGGTTGATCGTTATCTGGTGTGACAACCAAATCACTTTGATTTTCTCCAGAGATCCAGTTCAGAGGTAGCAAATGAAGCACATCGAGATCCACATGCACTGCATATCGGACTTATTACATGAGGGGATCATCGACCTGCATTTTTTTCATTCAGCAGAGAATATTGCAGATATCTTCACTAAGACCTTCATTGACTAGAAGTTCCATTCTCTATGAAGTCATCTTGGAGTGAAGGACACAGTTGCCTAGCAAATGCCAGTTCTTATTTTTACATACATTTTACCTTGAGGGGGGGGTTTCCCATGATCTTTTCCCTCTTTCCTCACTTTATTTTAGTGTATCTTTTGTATTTGGGTACCTAACATGGCCTCATTGCTGGGACCCATTCTTTATTTTCACCATAGTGATATTTAGGGGGGTGTTGGAGTTACTTCACACACACCTAGGATTTCTTTTTCCTAAGGTTTTTTCCTTCTTTATTAGTCATTATTCAGTCTCCTATATTTTAGGAAGAATATTCCTCTAGGGAGAATATTCTCCTCAGTTTTCACTTCAGTTTTATCAGTTGAGTGGAGTCTAGATGCTACATTGGTATTGTCACCATGCAACATTGGAATCATCACCAGCTAATGTGCATTGTCTTTGGGATCATCACGAGTCTAGTGCATTACCCATGATTTCCTGATCTCCTCCTCGCTTCACTCTATTTCAGTCAATTAACTGAACACTGATAGACTAGCTAACTCATCTAGGTGGAATTTCGCTCTCGTAACTGCCCGAGACACTAGACTAGGTGGCAGTTTACTCCTGTAATTGTTGGTGTGTGTACAAATCACTCTAGACCACCACTATGGCACATTGGCTTCTTCTCCAGTGCACATTGTTTGATTTATACATAGTATACCATGCGTAAATCATTTATTATTCATTCAGGTAATGAGAATTCTTCCATTCTTTCTCTCTTTCTTATTCTTTCTCAATTTTTCTCTGCAAGTGTGTGTGCTATTTTCTAACTAGATCTATTATGTGCAGGTTCAACACATTTACGGTTTGAAAGAAGAATTGGAGCTGGTGTGGGAGGAAAAACATTACTTTCATAAATTGGATTATGAGGGAATCCCCTTTTGATGTGGTCATCGTCACAAAAATGGTCATATAGCCATTCAATGAAAATTTCCTTTTCACGGCCAGGGAGGAGGTACTCATTCGCCGACTCAAAAAAATGGAAGTGTATTTGATAGAAGCAGATTCATTAACACCCTCAAGAAAGCAAAGTAGAGAAGGGGAAACCAAAGGAATTTCCTTGGAATCAAATGATAATGCAAGAAGCAAAGAGAAGATATATCAACTTTCTCCAAACTTTTGTCTATGGAATTCCCTGATCATGATCAAATAGCTCAAACAAATCTAGCGCCTCAAGCCATATGGTAGGGGATCACTTCTCAAATAGGTATGTTATATTCTCATCCTCCTTCTATAAAAAATTTGTTACATTGTTTATCTATTTTGGGTAGGGATTGGTCGAATTCCCTTAGAACTCTATCATTTCCCTTTGGGGTTTTGAGTTTGACATATTTTTCTCTTCCTGGTCCATCAATTTCCCTTTTCTCCCTAGCCCAAGAAAATATAACTTCCCCCTCAAAGATGTTTTCATGGATCTGGAGTCCAAGGAATCGAAGGAAGATGTAGTCGCTTATCAACTTAGGAATAGACACATTATTTGTTCGGGACACTTATGCAAAAAAATGGAGGGTTTGGGAAGGAACCCAATGCCCCCCTTAGGTGGCAAGGGAAGGGGAATAAAATTCCATCTATATAATTCTAATAACATAGCACTAGTGGATATGGAAATAGGGAAACAATTAGCCATTTTTATATCACTTAGAGCTTCATATGCCCCTGAAGGGGTTTCCTAATGAAATTCCTTACCTTCAATTGTAGGGGTGTGGCAAGCCCCTCAAAAAAACTGGCTCTCCAAAGGTTGGTGGAGATTAACCAACCATACATCATTCTCCTTTTGGAAGCCATGTTTGGTGAAGCAACAATCATTTCCTTTTTGGAGTCTCTTTTTAAACATTTGAAGTTTCTAGGTGCATATGTTAGGGGTCATTCAAGAGGATTGACTATTGTTTGGAATACAAGAAATTCAAGATTAAAAACTCTTGGGGTTTTGATTTAGGTATGGGAGTGAATATTTTCTTGGAAGAACTAGGAATGGATCTATCAGTTCTAAATGTATATGGTCCCTTCCAAGATTGTTTTCCCTTCTAGGAAGCCTTTCTCAATAAGTCTTTTTTTAACATTGATGACCTCATTTTGGGAAGTGACCTAAATTTATATATAGGAGTTGCATAAATATGGGGTCCCAAGGTGAGACTCAATCCTTTATCAAATTTATTTAGTAACATATTGGGAGAAAATGGCCTAATTGATGTTTCCCCAATAAAACTCATCCCTACCTATTGAAATAAGAGAGTTGGGGAGGAAAGAATAATAAAGAGAATAGACCATTTTTTGGTATCAAAACATTTTACTGGAGACCCCTCTCCATATCAGATAGTGGATAGGAAGTGGAGGTGATTCTAATAATTTTATGATATTCCTGGAAGTCACGGGAGGGACAAAAAAGTCCTTGGATTGGTTAAAGGAGGATGGTTATCACTCCCAAGTCAACGAACATTGGATCCCATATGATCACACTTAGGAGTCCCGAGTGTAGTGCAGTTTGCAACAAATTTAAATACAGTAAAGAAGGTAATGGTGGAATGGAATTTTCTAAAGAGTAAGAGGGATGAACGGGCCCTAATTGATATCAAATCATCCCTCCAAACTGTCTATGATTCAGAAGGATCGGGTTATTCCAAGAAGATTTGATAAATCTGGAAAAGGAAAGAAGAAAACTATTGGATGATAAAGAAAAAATTTGGTGTTTAAAAAGTCGTTCCCTCTGGTTATAGAGTGGGGATGAAAACACAAACTTTTTATAGGAATATGCAAAAGGAAGGAAGATTTTGAATACTATTTGGAGTCTAAATGACCATTCTAGAAGAGTTATCTCCTCTTTTGATGGACTATCTCATCTTGGAAAGAGACACTTTCATAACCTTTTTAATGTAGATGAGAGAACCACCATTGCAGACATTGTCCAAACAGGCATTTTCTTTCCAAGATTTCCAATTGAAGAAGACAACATAGCTCTCATGGTTTAGCTCACAAAAGAAGATATCAAGGAGGTCCTTCATAGTTTTCAGAAGCATAAATTCCTAGATCCATATGGTTGGACTATATATTTCTTCTTAGGCCTCTATGATCTTTTTGGATCGGACATACTGAAAGTAGTGGAGGAATCCCACATAAAAGGTCATATGCATGCACCACTAAATTCCACTTTCATAGCCCTCATCCCTAATACTAATGATCCCCAGTCATTATAGGACTTCAGACCAATCTATATATGTAATTGTATATACAAAGTGGTGTCAAAAAAAAATTCTAGAAGAATAAAATCGATTCTCTCAGATACAGTTTCCCGGGAACAATTTGGCTTCTTGGAAGGAGATAGATACATGAAGCCATTAGGGTGGCACATGAATACTTACAAAATATAAGAACTAGGAAATTCAAAGGAGAAGTGATAAAAATGGGATTATCAAAGGCCTATGACAGAGTAAGATGGTTTTGTATTAGGCTCCTCATAACTCACTTAGGATTTGAAGCTCCCTTCATAAATTGGGTGATGATTTGTATAACGACTATATCCTTTGTTTTCCTTATAAATGAGGTTTCCTTCCATTTTTTTCATGCATAGCGAGGACTTAGACAAGGTTTTTCCCTGTCCCCCCTCCTTTTTCTCCAAGTAGTGGAAGGGATAAGCAAGGAAGCTGGAGATGCAAAAATCAGAGATGATTTTCAAGGTATTTATATTTCCCCTACTTTAAAGTTAACTCATATTAATTTTGTGGAGCATGTCTTGATTTTCTATAATGGGCTTCCGGGGGATGTGGAAAAATTGATTTCCATTCTAGATCTCTTTGGTTTGGCGATGGGTATGCAAATTAATGAGAGAGAATCCACTCTTTCAGTCCATAATATGGAAGAAGAAGAACTCTTATTCTATCAAGCATGATTTCCCTATGATCAAAAGGAAATTGATGTAGGAATAAAATACATGGGATTTGAGTTGAAGACAAACTATTAAAGGAAAGAATATTGGCATTGGCTTATTGTAAAATTGGAAAAGAGGCTAAAATACTTGAGCTTTAGATGGATATATCGAGTAAGACGGTTGGTATTCGTCAAATCAGTCTTGGAAGCAATCACTATATATTGGATGTCTCTTACATGTATCCCCAAAGGCATCATGGAGAAACTAAGGTGGCTATGTTTCAAATTTGTATGGGTCATCTCAAAGGAACAATTTGTTGTGCCATAGGTAAAATCATAATCTTTGTATGCTCTGAAAATGTTGGGTGGTTGGGAATTAAAAACCAACTTCCTCTTCTCAAAGTATTTGGCGGTTAAATCTAGTCAGAGATTGATTAAAAATGAAAGTTTGTGGATGAAGGTGGTTAATCATAAATATATCCACCTAGATTCAGTGGAGGAATGGATTAGAAGTTCGTCAAAAGAGAGAGAAAATTTCTCAATAATTTGGAAAGAGATCATTAAATCCTTGTCTATGGTTGGGGAAGGCCTTGCATGGAGAGTAGGGAATGGTAAAAAAATTGGAATCAGATCAGACCCTGAGCAGTGGGGTCAGTCATAGTATTCACAACGCTCTGATCCGTTAGCTACATACTCATGGTTATCATCATATCAATCAAATAATTGATCTGGAACGTATTACTATTTGGACCCAATAATTTAAGGATTCAATGCAGTTAGGGCTGGGGGAGGATTTCTATGTTGAATGGGAAAATTACACAAGATCCCTTAAAGAAGATCACATTCTTATAATGGAAAGGGAGGATGAAATTGTTTGGAAACATGCTCCTCATGGTTTCTACACTCCAAAATCATGATACACTCAACTAAAAATATATATACAACAAAGGGAGACTTCATGGTGGTGAACGGTCTTGTGGAAGTTAAAGTGTAACATCCTCACTTTAATCATAAATTTAATTAATTTTTATTTAGATACAAATTGTGGCTACAGCCAAAGCGATGTAATATGTGAATTGTATTTCTATGTTTTAATAATAAAATGTGATGCCAACTGATAAGGGGACACGGAAAAAAGATGGGTGGATGAATTAATCTACAAGGGAGGGGAGCGTCTAGGATAACGACAAAGAGGGGTTGAAGGGGGAATTACCCATGTATATTAATTCAACCCATTTTCCTAAAAAATTTATTTGTATATGAACCTTTCAATTTCTTATTGAGTGTTCCCAAATCCAATCATTGAATGCATGTAAGAGGGTGGATGTGTGTGGACACATCCCAAATTTATTGGGAACATGGGGGTTGAGTACAATCAACTTGGGGAAGAGTGTGAGTCAAGAAAATCAAGCCAAAGACAATAAATGTGTATGGGTTGGGACACCAATTTTACACATTGAGTTTTTGTGCATGAGGAGAAAGGAGAGAGAAGGAAAGAGAGCTTGGATCTAGTGCAACCATGTAGGGATAATTCTAGAGAATTATGGAGCATATTTGGAGTTGGAAACTAAAGAGATAGGTTTTTAGGCCTAAAGAGTGAAATCCCGGGGGATTTGCACTAGAAAAAGTGTTTGTTGTTGGTTGTTGGTAGTTTTTCCTAGCAGCAAGTTCCCTTGAGTTCATAGCTAAGAGATTCCTATATATCTATGCTAGATACACCTTGATAAATGAATGGGATTAATGAGGGACTAAGATAATTGAATGGGTACATTCCTTGGGTTGGGCAGGTCAATAGGAAGAGGGATAGTGGAAAATAGGGATAGTTGTAAGAGGATATCAGTGGGTCGTGAGTTTTATGAGTTGTGAGTGGACTATGAGAGACAACCCTCTTTTTTGGATTACTACCCTCATATTGGGGGTGATTTATTTTTTATATATGGAACAACAAGTATATTGTTGGGTGGAGAGTCCATCCCAAGTAGATGGTTGCACAACTCTTGTTTAAAGATAAGTGTTTTATCTTGTTGTTGTGTTATTTACATCTGTTATTGTTGTGCATGAAATTTATGTATTTTAGAATGGTTTATATGTTGTCATGATGAGTTATTAAAATGTATTTGATCATGTCTATTTATCCTATTGTATATGCATTTAATTAAATGGTAATAGACGATAGTTATTTCTGGTTGTAATTCGTAGCTGAAAGATACATGAAATCAGTTAAATCTAGAAGAATTAAATTAATTAACATAAATTTCGTATTTATGAGTATTCCACACTATAATGTCCCTCGGTTGGGTTGGGGTACATTACATTATGGTATCACAGTATATGGTTCAAACACCAGGCTTGGATGGCTTTGAACTAGAGAAAATTGGTGAAATTCATTGTTGTACATTTTTTCTATGACGGGTTAGGGGAAAATAGAGAAGAATAGAGAGGAATCCCCAATTTTGTGAGTGAAATCCAGGTTTAAATGACTCTGGATTGTTTAAGAGGTTCCATGGAGCCAAGCGGTAAATTTGCAAATCAAAGTTTTACCTACAATGGTCGAAATTTGATTTTTAATGGCCACCTATAGAGTTGCAAGAAGTTTGGTGAATCGATGATCGAGATCATGTTTGATCTCAAGATCAATGGTTGAGATTTTCCTTGATAAATTTAAAAATTCACAAGGTTTCATTCATTTTAAAGGTTGGGTAAATGAACATCCATAATTCATTTTGGGGGTTGTGAAACAGATGAGATTGACAACCCAGATTCACTTGGATTTTTGTCAAAAAAAAATTAGTGTGAGGCTCGACAATAGAATTTATCGATGATTGATGGTTATATCAACAAGTTTGGAAAAGTGTTGGAAAATCGCCAAGAGAAAACACTGATGGTCGATGGGTGATTGGTCGGGCATAAGCCACTTAAGTGTTCAAATCAAACAAGAGAAGTCATCGATGAATGATGTGTTGATGGTTGGGCATTGACCTATTAGACAAAGTGTTCAGGTCATCCAAGAGAATTAGTCGATTCTCGATGGGGGAAAGAGGATGATGACATCATGATCCACATTTCATTCCACATTATCATCCACATGTCATGCCACATCGACAAAGTTGACACCTCAAGATGGCATGTCATGCAAATCATCACCCACATGTCATGCCATGTCAACAATTTCCTCATCAACCAACATAAGTGGTTGAGGACCAATGGTGAGGTGGGCCGATTTGGGAAAGTGTATTCGACAGTCATAGGGGATCATCAATTGTCAATGGCCAAAGGTCAAATCGACCGATTGAAGAGTTGTGCACAAATCGATTGGCGGGGAATTGGGCCGATGGTCGATGGCCGTGTCAAAATATCAGGGAAAGTGTCACGTGCGTCCAAAGGAAATTTCCAATCACCAATGGTCGATAGAGTCATATCAACGGTTGTTGTTTCTCTTGATTTGAGATCAACAATTCATATTAAAAGGTTGTTACAATGGTAAAATAGTTAGTTTTATGATATTTTTTTGGTTTTTGAAGGTCATTAACTTGTAGGGAATTTTTGAGGCCCTAAACAACATTTTTATCCAATCCAATGAGCTAAAAGGTTGGAAAAATAAAACTCGTATGAAAAAGTTACAGCCAAAACGAGGGTAAAATTTTGGCACTAGTTTTACTTCTAGAGGGCATAAATTCATGCTCATAAGTTCATTTGGAGCACAAGAGTAGTCTATGGAAATCATATGACCCATAGAAGCTAGTGGTTCAGTCATATTTTGGTTATGGCTACCTGAAAATGTGCAAGAAGAGAAATAAGACACTTGTAGCATGTAAGGATAAATTGGGTAGAACAACCTAAACTTCTTCAGACCATAAATTTTATTTTGGAGCCCGGATTTGAGAAAATGAAAAGTAGTTGGAAAGCTATTGAGGAGTAGAAGAGATATGTCAACCCATAATTTTGATTTGGGAAACAAAAATTCTTAGAAATTAATAAATAAATTTATGTAGCAGTAAAAGAGTGGAAATTACAACATGTAATTGTTATAACTTTTTGCTCAAAACTCAGATTGAGGCATGAGTACAACCATTGGAAAGTTGTTTCAATGAGGAATGCATATAAGGAATAAGAATTTTGATTTGGTACATTATTTCCTCCATATATTGATGAAGAAATAACATGTATTCTAATGGATGAAATGTTTTATGCTATGCATGTTTCTAACAATAATTATTACATGCACGTTTCTTACAGAGTTAAAGGTACATGAAAGAAAATTCAGTTCTATTGGCGGGTTCAGATTCACCCAAAAATAGAAATGCGTACTCCTTGGTATATTGTCTCAACTATACTATATACCATTTGAGTTAGGAGAGTCCCATCCAGAATTTGGCCCAACTTCCATTATTTCTGTCTTTTGTTTTTTCTTACCGATTACGGTCAGGTGTACCGGTGGGGGTGGATGGATGGAGATAATGCAATGAATGCATGTATATTAAGACCATGTATGTAAATACAACTAATATATTACTAATATATGTTAACATTTCATAGATAGGAGCATACTAGTGTAACCAATGAGTTTTAATGCAACCAAAATCTTACACAACTTTTATACAATTCATTTTAACAAAAGAGAAAGTTTGGAGACGAGTGCATACATATGTATATAACCATATTAATCTAGATAAAAAAAACGTATACTATAATAACCCACAAATCTCAAGGAATTGAAATATTCAAAGAAACATCAATAACTACAGAATGACAAAGATTGTATAAGAATCAGTCTACAATAAACAAGCATTCTTACAGTCCATAGAAACAACAATTATCTTCACTTGAAGTAGTTCAAAGCTTTGATTCATTTCTACACATAATTTATTCTATAATATGTTGGCCCTCATGGATTCTCAATATTAATTAACAAAGCATATGTTCTTGAAAAAGTTCTTGGGTCTATATAATGCTTGAAAATCCAAAAAGTCCTTTTAAAATGAGCTTCTATCCTATTTTATACAAAAATTAGTAACTCCCATGTGTCCTTTCATCTTCTTCTTAAAGAGGAAAATACAAAACGATTCATATTCTCTTCTATAATGACAAGTGTGTAGAAAGGGATGAAATTTATAGTTAGGAAAAGGACGAAAGAAAGGGAAGGTATCATGTCCTCCTTCTATGAACTTTTTCCCTTGAGGTAGGTCGTCCAAACTTCTAACTGGTTATAGATCAAATCAATATTCATGTATGTCAATTGATCTATTGTTGCATTGTTTAGGGAAATATTGTCATCAAGGGCGCTCATATATTTCTCTAACTTTGTCACAAAATCTTGTACCATCGTATGAAGTTTAACTTGTTGTAGCACATGTTGATCAATAAGGTCGTTGGAGACAAAGGTAGTTGCTTCAACTATATGTTTACTCTGATTTGTGTTGTCCTAAATTGAATTTACCATTTCTTCTTCTACTAGGTTCTTTCCAATATCATCTAACCTTGGGAGACAACCATTTAAGATCCATTTATAAGCGACCTTATGGATTCTTGATCATATTTCCATAGATTTGGTTACTTCTCTATCAACTCTATATCCTATCTGTTGGCAATGTTCCAATGCGTACAAATTGATCTTCCTCTCAGATTTTGATGGCCTATATAATTTAGGAGGTGCATCAAGGTTTTCCTCTATCCATATTTCAATGTCAATTATACCTTCTTGGATAGTGTTGTAATGTGTTAGCTTCATTTGTATCTGGTTGTTTTGGTCGATGACTACTGCAGCCACATTTTGAAAAGGTGTATATGAGCATACATGTCAATAATGGCACAGTCTAAGTCATTTATAACCTTCTCGACAATGACTTTGAATCTTTGGAGGCTTCTTTCATCAACCTTTATCTGTTGAAGCTTCTCCTCGAGATCCCTGATATTTAACTACTTCTCTTCATTTTGTTTGCATAATCTTTATATATTATCTATATTTCCATCCATGTTATATATATTTGAATCTCCCGTGACTAGTACTTGAGTGACTACTGATATAGGATCTCCTTCCACCACCAACATCTCCTTAACTCGTTTTCGCACAATCCTATCGATTTCACTGTCATATGTGAAGATTCTAAGATCTAGCACTTTAGTTAGTTGGAATGGCTCCCAAATTCCAAGGCCTAAAGCATTGTCTGTTGTATCTTCCTATGTGTCTGCGGTATATGTTCCTAGGATATTTGTTTCCATGGGGTGTGTGCCATCTCCCCTGCTTTCTGCATTTTTATTTTGCCTCTCTTTCTCAATAACGTTTTTGGATGATTCCTTCACCTCTTTTTCTACTAGTTATGTTGCTACTCTTGCTGCTTATTCGAGCTCTTTTTCTCTTTTTGTCACAACTTTCATTTCAACGTCTGCTTTGGCTTCATCTTTGGCTTTCTCTTTGTCGACCTCCATTTTTTTTTTTTTTTTGTCATTGTTCTTATTTTTTAACACCTTTTCTTTATCTCTCCTCTTTTTATCTATTTGCATGCCTACTTCCTCCTCGATATATTTTGATATAGATATGGAATAATATCTCCCATCTTCCTATTCTTCTACTTATTTTCTGATCACCTCTCTTATTGCTTCTTCGTGAACGATTCTTCCCATTGGATGTTTGTGCCTACTGGAAATGACTTCGTCATATGTTCTAGCATTTTGATGCACTTTCTCTTCTTCCCATATTTTAGTAGTATATTCATAAGGGAGCATGATGCTATTGAATTTTTCCCTTATAATATTTCTAGGATCGTGTCTTCTAAATCTCTCTTCTCCAAAGTGATAAAAGAGTAAGATGTCTACTTCCTCTTTTTCTTGTTTGGTATTCTTGAAGAAATAGTTTCCTACATATAAAGGTAGTGGGGGGAATATTGTTTTCCTAAAACTATACAACATTCCCCCAAACCCATGTATAATAGTTTGGTATGCTACTTCTTGAAGGAGTATCTTGTCATGTACAAATTGCACCATCTATCCTTATATAAGTGCCATGCTCCATTAGATACCAATCATTGATCCTTCTTATTCCCGCTATATCTTTGTCTGTCATACAAGGGGGGTTGGTGCAAAATATAAATTCATATAAAGGAGAAAGGAAGTGCTCGCAAATTATTTGGTATTATGTACAGTATTTGTTCTCCCATAACACTTTGCAATAGATGTGGATTGAGGTATTAGTTGGTAACCAACTCCACCCCATGTTCAGATACTTATGGGAAATACACATTATGTCCAAGAGGCATGAGGACATATGGAAACTTGGAAATGTTCATGGTTGTGCTTTCATTACTGTAGAGATGGCGAAAATAATATTTTCAGACAATATATCTTCCCAATTGAATGAAACGCTTACATCAGAGAAAAAACAAATTAATGGCATGTATGATAAGGAGAAATGAGTTGTGTCTAGCTCTCTGTATAGTTTGCAAATCATGGCCACCAAATAATGATAGGGCCTTCTTAATTTAGTGGTTGCGTATCGACTCTTTCGAATGTACTTAAATTTATTGTCCGCCCTATACCATTTGGGAAACAAGTATTTTGTTGTGTATTCAAATTCATTGAGGAGCTTTCCATCTAGTCTTTTATTTCATTCTTCAATGTGATAACACTTAGCTAGAAATTTYGGTCAAAATGAAGAAATAGGTTCATTTCATGCATTGCACACATATCGATTATTTATATCAATGTTCTTCAAAATCCATGAAATGGAATGTGTGCATGGGAAGACCGTTGGGTGTGCTTCCACCCTAAAGATTCTTGATTTCCTGGTATTCATGAATGTTTGGAGTTCATTTGTCTCCTTCGCTTTTGTAGAGTAATTTGAATTCTTGAACATTTAGTACACTTCCCCCCATTTTATAGTTTCTCCATATTTTTCTATAATTCCATTTGTATCATCATATATATCCCTAACTACTTCAACCCCTTCTTCTTGATGGGTGCTTCCAAAGGGCTCAACTCAAGACCCTTTGTCTGATGTCTTCTTTCTCGATGACATGTTTATACCTGCCAAAAAGATCAGTTTAGGAAATAATAAAAATACGTGAAGTAGCAGTTTAAGTGAAACTAAATATTGAAAGTAAACCATGCTTAAGCACCTTGAAAAAGAATGGAGGTGAAAGGCTAGATGTCATTCCTGAAAATCGAAATTGGAGGCCAACGAACTGACTTCTCTAATATAGATTGGAGAAGTTATTATTAATTGTTCTGATGAAGTGGAAGACAATTGAAAAAATGGCAATCATAATAGATAAGGACAACTCCTTCGATCGCATAGGAGGATTTAGTAAGAACTCCTCCGATGAGGTCGGAAGAGTTGATCCTAACTCTTCCAATCAACCATTGGAGGGATTTTATAGGATCAGAGCACTTAAAAGTAACTCCTCCTATAATATCAGAGGAGTTTAGATTAATTCCTTTGATATGGTCAGAGTTATGTCCAAGTAATCCAATTTGATTGGAGAAAAATACTTCAAATATCTCGAATGCATCGGAGGAGTTAGTTATAAATCCCCCAATGAGTTTGGAGGAGTTAGTTTAAAATCTCTGAGTCTTTAAAAACTAGGGATTTTCTGTGAGCGAAAAATGGTGATTTCAGGGGAAAGAAAGAAAAGGATTTAGAGGTTTCAAATTCCATGGAACCTTTCCAATCTAAGTCTACATGCTTGAATCAATTTTGAGGGCTTGAACATATCGATTTGCATGGAAGTAAAGAAGGGTTTTTGAAAAGAAAAGGGTCGACCATACACTGTTTAAGGATTAGTGAAAGGTAAGATGGCAAAAGGGTGAAAGAAAAAATATCCAAATGGGGATTTGAACAAATAAAAAGATAATAAATTGATCGGATACTTAACCCTAACCTCAAACAAGGAAGAGGCAAGATTCCCTTACCTGGAACTTGATGCGACGTGGTGAGTAGGGATAGGTCAGAGATTCAATGAAATATCTTGGTATGTTTTGTCCTAGAGCCTCTTTGCTCAATTTCTCATGGTTGGATAATCACTAACATGACCCCCATTCCATTTATATAGAAAAACATTCTTTTGGCATTAAATGCGGTAGGTGGGGCCGATGTGGTTAGAGGGTCAGAGATGAATTTCTCAGATCATAATGGAAGCGATTATAGGAACTCCTCCGATATGTAAAAAGAAGTTAGAATTAACTCCTTTGAACGCATCGAATAAGCTCCTTCTAATTTGTGTGATAACATTGTATATGAGGGAAGAATAAATTAACTCCTTCAAACTGTTCAGAGGATTTGGAAGAAACTCTATCGATTTCAAAATTGGATTTCAACACCAAGTCTTGATAATTTTTTCAAGTTAAAAACATGATTTTTCTAAGTAATTTGAGGTGGAGAGGGAGACTTATGAATATTTCTCATAGGATCAAAAGATAAGGGGATCCATTTTCTAGGGAGGTAATAAAGATCAAACAAAAAATGGAGGGTTTTAGTGCCTTTCACAATAAATGGCGACATACTAGGAAAAACCTTGAATCTTCGCAAGATGATGTATACACACAATTTTAGGAAGGGAGATCCATCACAAAAAATCATAAGACAAAAATATAGGTCCCATACTTGCATATTGAAAAGACCATGGTGATTCAAAGAGGGCTGAGACCTTTTCTGATTAATAGATGACTTTCAAATTGATATTTTATTTACATGGTAAATGGGTAGAAAGGAATATGTAGGTAGTATAATAGAAATGAAACATCAAGAGTGTTTAAGATACAAGTCATAGTGCATTTCTCTGGTGTCCCTCTGCTTCCATCCAATGTCCATATCCCCGATAGAGTCACCCCGATGTCACAAGCCTTTTTTTTCTTCCAACGAGCATCCATAGCCTCAAAACATATACTTGCATGTCCCATGTGATATGGAAATCCTTTCCGCAAGCCTTTAAATTTCATAATATTTAATTCTCTTTTGTTTAGAGAGATAGGTGGATGGGGTAGTTCCAGTTAACCTTTAAAGGAACTAGGGATGACACCTGTGATGGTGATATATTCTAACTTGATTATGGATGAGAAAAATTTCTGAGTTGTGATTCCTAGTATACTACACAAATTTCATCTAGATCATTTTCATTTAGATTGTATAACATAGAAAGATGTTGTTCAATAAAGTCTCTTGGCTCTTTTTTTTCCATTATCTCTTTGTATTGATAAGCCATGTTCCTCCACCAAATCTTGACTTGTGATAGTGTGTAAAGGGATTATATTTCTGGGAAGATATGTAGATTTGACATCATATTACATAGATTTTTAAGCTGTCTGCACTAGATGTGCTACGTTTAAACATATGACTTGTGATAAGTTGTGAGAAATCCAAAATCACAAAGGTAGCCATTAAGAAGGATGAATAAAAATTCTATCAATAAAAAAGATTAAGAAAACCAACCTAACTAAAGAAGAAAAATAACATGAAAATAGAACCAGGATTTATTTATATACAAGTGATCAACAACCTCAATGGATAACTGATGTGGTGTTTGAGTATTTCGACGTTAACATGGAGAGAATCAATTCCCCCCTGAAGGTTATGTAATCAAAAAGTGCCTTGTCCAATATTTTTTTTAATGACGTAGGGACGAAGCCAAATTTGTTGGAATTTTGAATGTTTCCCTTTATCTTCATGTGACTTGTCCCATTTTAGAACTAAGTCCCCAACTTAGAACTCTTTCTCATTTGTAGACTTCTTATCAAACCAACGTTTTATTGTTGTATGGTGAGCTTCAAACTTGATTTTGGTTTTTTCATGCATTTCCTCAAGGTTCATCAAGGTATCAATACGAATTTGGATGACAGGGCATTCCCTTCCCTGAGATTGTTTTTTGGGATGGAGAGAAGGTAGGAAGATGTTAGAAAGTAGAACAAATTCCTCCCCAAACATAAGAAATTAAGGTGAAGTTCTGATGGAAGATTTGGGAGTGACATGATTGTAGATTTGAAACTTGTATAATATTTTACTGCAAATAGATTTTCAATAAAATAATAGAAAATATACAATGGAAAATACACATTACACAGAGATTTCCCCCCTGGAAACCCAAACCAGGAAAACCAACATATTTTATATTTATTCATAGTGATACATTGTTTACAATACAATATACATATGGATCCAACGACATCTAAAACCCTAACCCAATGGCCTTGATTAGTCAACAACCCTAATTCCTTAACTGAAAATAGAAAACCATCAGCAAAAATGATGTGCCGAAAAACCACCCAACAATGGACATGAAAATCAAGGTGACATGAAAAACGAGGCAAAAATGTGACATGTTTCCCGAGGCAACAAAAATTTCTCAGTGGTGCTTCCCCCAAAACCCCATGTGGGGGGCTATCGCCCCCCTACATCCCCCCAAGGGGGGGCCTAGCGCCCCCCCATCAAACCCCCCTATGCTCTCGGTGCAATGTAGCGGACACTATACTTGGTCATGCAAAGAATATAACATATACCCAACATTCTCCCACTTTTTGTTTACTTTGCATACAGGGGGTTACAGGGTTACATAGTCAACAATTCAAGGAAACAATTCCCATGGATCCTCTACACCAAGAGAACTTCTCAGTGCTCACAAATTTTGTTAATGAATCTGCAACATGCTTCAAAGTGTCCACCTTCATCAGCAACACTTTCTTTTCTTGAACCATGTCTCTCACAAAGTGATATTGAATATCAATATGCTTTGTCTTTGAATGATAAGCCGAGTTATTTGCCAAAAACATTGCACTCTAACTGTCACAATCTATCCTTACATCTTGTTGTACCAACACAATACCTGAACACAATCCGTGTAACCATACTTCTTCCTTTCTTTCATGAGTGGTTTCCATGTATTCAACTTCTATAGTTGAAAGTGCCACTATAGCTTGTCCTTTGCTTATCCAATTGATTGCTCATCCAAACAGGTTAAATTCATACCCACTTGTAGATCTCCTACGATCTATATCTCCAACCCAGTATGCATCCACAAATCCATGTATGTCCATAACTTTTTCCAATCCTGGTATTCCTTGGTAGCACAATCGATAGCTAGTAGTTCCACGCAAATATCTGAAAACCCTTTTTATTGATGTCCAGTGCTCCTTCCCTGGTTTTGACATATACCTTCTCAAAACTCCCACTACATGTGCAATTTTTGGTCTAGTACAGACCATTTCATACATCAAACTACCAACTACACTCACATATGGAACACGATACATGTCTTCCTCCTCTTCCTGTGTCTTGGGACATTGATCTGTAGATAACTTTACACCAACATGGATAAATACCTTTATCAGTTTGCATTCCTACATATTAAACCTCTGCAATATTATCTCGACATATTTTCTCTGATTTAACCAGAGTTTCCTCTTTTTCTGATCTCTTTTAATTTCCATTCTCAAAATGAAATTGAAAGCACCGAGATCCTTCATGTCAAATTTAGAGGATAATTGAGTTTTCACATCCTAGATAATCTCTTTGTTGTTTCCTATTAGAAACATATCATCCACATACAAGACCAAATAAATAAAATGATCAGCAATTAATTTAAAATACACACAGTGATCCTCTTTTCTTCTTTTGAAGCCAAGTCCCATCATATAAGTATCAAACTTTTTTATACCACATCCTTGGTTATTGTTTTAAACCATACATGGACTTTTTCATCTTGCATACCAGCTCCTTCTTTCCCTTCACAACAAATCCTTTTGGCTTCTTCATATAGATTTATTCTTTCATATCCCCATGTCGAAGTGTTGTCTTCACATCCATCTGTTCTACTTCAAAATAAAATGCAGAAACAACAGATAACATAAATATTATAGAAGTTAATTTGGAAACAGGAGAAAAACTGTCACCAAAATCAATTCCCTCAATCTGGGAATAACCCTTTTCTACTAACCGAGCTTTGTATTTCTCCACTTTTCCTTTTGTATTCAATGTCTTTTTAAATACCCATTTGCTTCCAATGGTATTTGTTCTAGTAGAAAACTCCACTAGATCCCAAGCCTCATTCTTATCCAAGGTTGTCATTTCTTCATCCATGGCCTTTTTCCAGAGCTTTCCATCCTCTAAATTCACTGCCTCCCTAACATTTCTAGGATCATCATTAGTAATAGACAAAGAAAAATTTGAACAAAAATCAAATGGAGTATACCTTTCTGGTAGTCTTCTTTCTCAAACTGATATCCTCAATACTAGAGTATGAGGATCTTCTTCTTCTGATTATTGTTCTTTTGTAGAGTTTGATTCATCATCCTTTAAATCAAACTCTATGTTCTCTGGTTCTTCCTTACTTGGTAGGACTTCCTATTTAACAACATCCTTCATTTCTCTAAATACCACATCTCGGCTATACAAAAATTTCTTAGTTTCTGGGTTTCAAAGATTATAACCTTTGAGAACATTTTTATACCCAATATAGATACACTTTGCAACCTTCTTATATAGATTACTCTTATCTTCCTTTGGAACATGAACATAGATCTCACAACCAAATACCTTGAGATGTGTGAGAGAAGGTTTCTTACCATTCCATTCCTCTTGTGGAGTCTTGTCATCTAGCGTTGATGAGGGTCATATTTTGACCAGGTAACATGCAGTACCCACTGCCTGTGCCTAGAATTCTTTCCCTAACCTGGCACCAATGAGCATGCAAATTTATTTTTCCATCAATGTCATGTTCATCCTTTTTGAAACTCCATTTTTCTGAGTTGTATATGGAGTAGTCTTCTTCCTGTCTATACCACACTTGTTACAAAATTCTTCAAATTCATTCCCGCATAACTCTCCACCATTATCTTTCCTCAACATCTTAATTCTTTTTCTCTATTTTATTCTCAAAAATAGCCTTAAACTCTTTAAACCTGTCAAAGACTTTGTATTTATTCCTAAGGAAATATATCCAAGTATTCCTCAAGAATTCATCTATAAATGAGACATAGTACACATATTTTCACAATGATGGAGCCGACATAGGTCCAAACACATCACTGTGAACTAGCTGTAAAATTCCTTCTGCCCTCATTGCACCAGAGGGGAATCTTACCTGATTCTTCTTCCCATATACATAATGTTCACAGAAATCAAAATCCAGAGCGAATTTAGAGATACCTTCAACCATAACCTTACCATGTAGTAGTGAAAGACCCTTCTCTCCGATATGCCCCAGTATTTGATGCCACAACATAACCTTTTCTCCAGAGACTGTAGGAGTTCTTTCTTATTCAACTCCAATATCAGTAACAATGGAGATATTGCACCCATAACTAATAGTTCTTCATTCCATCTTATATAGTGTTCCAAAATTAACTCCCTTCAGCAACACCATTGCTCCTCGAACCATCCTACAGGTTTCCTTTTCAAATATTGTTTTTACCGCTGCATCGTCCATTTTGCTTACATAAATCAAATTTCTGGCCAAACCTAGGATGTGGAGAACACTAGGTAGTGTTTTAATCCATCCATGTATGAGCCTCAACTTTAATTTACCTCTTCCTATTATTCCGATTGTCGAATCATCACCTAGGAAAACATTACCTCCATCATACCTTTCATATTCATAAAACCACTCTCTGTGCATAGTCATATGAAAGGATGCACCTGATTCAACCAACCATGTCTCATGATTTTCATGTGTCCTTGAAGAATCCAAGTACATATCCCATCCTTCTTCCTTGGAGGTATTTTATTATCTAGAAGGAGCTTCTTAAGATCCCTTATTTTTCTCAATTTTGGATCTACACTGCTTTTTGTAGTACCCTTCTTTTCCACATTTCCAACATACCTTTAAAAATATTTTGGGAGATTTAGATCTACCCTTAGACTTAGATCTCCCACTTGAGGACTTAGATCTATTTATTTCCTGGGAGCATCCTCTTGCAAATAATACATATGTGCTCTATCCTTCCATGTTATTCCATCTCATCTCCTCCAACAACAAGGATCAAACCACTTCATCAAACTTCAAGGCAGTTGTATTACTGCCTATGGCCACAACCAGACTATCCCATGAGTATGGTAAAGGGAACAGTAAACTGATACACTTATCTTCATCTAAAATCTTAATCTCAACAGATACTAACTGAATTACCACAGTATTGAAGGCATTCAAATTCTCTTCCACTGAGTCTCCATCTCTCATCCTCAGGTTATACAACTTCTTTCTCAAGTAAAGTTTATTTACTAGGGACTTAGACTAATACAACTTCCCCAACTTATCCCATAAATCTTTGGTTGTATCTTCCTATGATACATTCAGTAATATTGAATCTGAGAGACAGAGTCGGATTGTTCTCTTCTCCTTCTGATCCAACTTTTTCCACTCATGTTCTGAAGTTCCTGTAGGTGCAGTACATGGATCCACTGGGATACACTCATCTTTGTCCACCAACAAATATTCCATCTTGAGATTCCACATCTCAAAACTTTTCCCATTAAACTTCTCTATCTCCATTTTTGAACTGCTCGCCATTACTTTTCACCTGAAAAATCAATACCACAGATCTTCCACTGTAACAAGGCTTATCAAAGTCCCGAGCCAAACCCTTGACCACAAAGGTGTCCCCCTGAAGCCAACAAAGCTCGGATACCAAATGTATATTTTAACCTTGTACAATATTTTACTGCAAGTAGATTTTCAATAAAAGAATAGAAAAGATACAATGGAAAATACACACATTACATAGAGATTTTTCCCCTGGAAACCCAAATCGGGAAAACCAACATATTTTATATTTATTCATAGTGATACATTTTTTACAATACAATATACATATAGGATCCAACAACATCCAAAACCCTAACCCAATGACCTATATTAGTCAACAAACCTAATTCCTTAACTGGAAATAGAAAAAAATTAGCAAAAACCATGTTCCAAAAAACCACCAAACAATGGGCACGAAAATCTTGGCAACATGAAAAAAGAGGAAAAAATGCAACACGTTTCCTTAGGAAAAAAAAAATCTAGGGGGATCTACCCTGACGCAAAGCGCGCCACCCAGGCACATCTTCTCTCACAGGATCTTCTTCTTCTCGGCCCGAAGAACTCCAAGGTTCTTCTATTTCTCTGTCGGGAAATCTACACCCACAACAATCTTCTCTGAGGTCTCCCCTCTACCACCAGGAGGTCAGCTAAATCTCTCTATCTCACGATTTAAGGCCTCCAACTCTTCCTTCCAAATCTTGCGATACCCGATCTGGCGATACGGGTATAGCTCCCTCCTTTACTAGTTCCCTTACCACACATAATCGTGGGCTAGGCTTAAATGTTAGCGCCTCTCGCAACCTCACCACCTCGCCGGTTGAACCGTCGGGCTTTCACCCTCCTATTCCGCGAGTTCCTGAGATGCGAGAATTCAACGGAGTGTTGACTCCTATCTCCAAGAAACGTGTGTCCACCCGTTGGTCATGCGGTCCCACCTTATGCTCTGCCACGCGTCCACACGAATCTCGGCTCCTCGGCACTTCGCGACTCGCGAATCCTAACGCCAATAATTTGGGACTTCTCGCGGCGAGGTCCCGAGAGCTTCGTGCCACCTGTATTTCACTCACCGACTTCACTATGGCCCACACTATCCTCCAGCTATCGGGATATCGCCTTCTCGCAACCTCGCGATCCCCGCACCCAAATCCTCAGACCTTTTCTTGCGAGGTCCCGAGACACGATCCCTCGCGCAGATCCAACGGTCTTCCTATGACCCAAATCACCTGCTGTCATTCTCTCGCTACTCGCGACCTCGCGACTTGGAGTACCCAATGTTTGGACTCTCAACCTACGAACTTCCGAGTTCACGAGATCTCTCGATCTCTCGCCACTTGTCCTCCTCAGATGGACGGCTACGATCCTCTCGCTCCTTTTCCACTTCGCGTCCTCGTGCCTTGCGACTTTGAATACCCAATACTTGGGCTTTCACCCTGCGAACTCCCGAGTTCACAAGATCTCTCGATCTCTGCCACCTTTCCTATTCATATGGATGACTACAAATCTCTCGCTACTTCGCCACTCGTGAAACTGAAGGACTTCCTTTTCGTTCCTCCAATGTCCGAGTCCCCGAGATGAGAGAATCTCCTTACACGCATCCTCCACAACGAACGGCTCTGATCATATCACGTCTCGCGATATCGCTTCTCTTGCTGCACAACTTTGGGGCTTCAACTCCCGAGTCCCCGATACACGATATCACGTGTAGATCCTATGGCTCCGGTGACTCGAAATCGACGGTCCTGCCCCTCCTGAGCTTCAACCTCTTCGGACCTTCTCTCTGTAACCTCCTTGCACCTCTGCAAGATCTAACGATCCTCAGAACTTCGCGAAATCTCTTCAGAAGATTTCGACCGTCCGTTCTCCCTCATGTAACCCACGAAATGGAAAGAGTGTCTCTCCAC
The DNA here is from genome assembly GCA_009831015.1 of Picea engelmannii. Taxonomy (NCBI): domain Eukaryota; kingdom Viridiplantae; phylum Streptophyta; class Pinopsida; order Pinales; family Pinaceae; genus Picea; species Picea engelmannii. The sequence continues at coordinate 271,738 of ML779757.1, read as the reverse complement.
GAGACTCCTTTTCCTTTTCGCCAACTTGTGACGTTTCTTCCTGCTTCAAGTCACACTTATCTACGCTGATCTTCAGTGACTCAGAGGCCTACCCTTCCTGAGCTTGGCTAAGTTACTCCAACCTCAACGAGGTTCTTTACACGCACTCCTTGCGGCAAGCCTGCGAACACTTCAACTGTTTGAGCTTCCCTGACTCTGCGTATGTCCGTAGCAGCAGTCCTTCAATACTTCTGCTCAGTTCATGACTGAGGATTTCTCCCTTAGCCTGTGCACTCCTTTCACAGTTCTAGCAACCCGCGTTCACTCCTGAGCGAACAAGAACAAGAGTTAACTCTCTGAGCCTTCTGTCAACACACTCTTTGCGGACGACTTCAACTGCACTCCTTGCAGGAATCCTTGCTCAAGTAGAGAACAATTGAAACTCATTCCACTTCCCCTCAGATTTCTATCTTAACACATGAAATCATACACAGCATAATGACAAATGCATAACAGGAAATAATATTCATAAGCAGAGCATTCAACACATGTATACAGAGAATAACACAACAACCATGAGTTTAAATCAGAACTTTCTTCTATTAATTAAAATGCCTGTACATGGGTGTTCTTCATACACTATTCTTTGCTTGCCCTCCTCTTCTCCTGAATGCTACCATATGTTACAATGGTACAATGAGGGTGTTTATATCCGTTTTCCCTCTCGAACTCTAAACTATCAAATCTAGACTTGAAATCCTATCTACCAGCATTAACTAGATTAAATGCCTCCTATCTACTTCAGACAAGAGCGTATGGCTCGAGGTATGATACAATATACAAAAGGCGCTCCTTCATAAATGGTTCCTTGAATGTTTGGCACTTCATTTCCAAAAAGAATTTTTCGAAGCAATATCTCATGTGTTAAAAAAACACATGCACTGGCTCCACGCTCGCTTTGGTAATTGCGATGCTCCTGCATCATACTCCCTTGCTGAAAAGATTTCATGGGCTCCTGTCCATGAGCTCCTGCATGGTCTGTCCATGTTTCTGAATCTCCACTTTCATCTCCCAGCTGGCATATTTCACTAGATGGTTTTTCCATTTGACCAGATACTCGAAGTATTGCTTCTGCCTGGTCTTTTTGCTCACCCTCTTATCAAGTATACGCTCCATCTGTGGATTTTCTGCAATCGACATCTTCTTCTGCCACTGGATTTCTGGCTGTTCATCATTTCCAGCTCCTACTTCCTCAGCCTTATAGGGATATAAGTCTGAGACATTGAATTTCGGAGATATTCCGATCTCATCTGGCAACTCAATTTCATAAGCGTTTTCTCCTAATTTATTTAGGACTCTGCATGGCCCAATTTTCTTCATTTTTAGCTTGTTGTATGTTCCCCTTGGGAATCGTTCTTTCCTTAGATATGCCAAAACTAGATCACCAACTTCAAACTGAAGTTTTCTCCGATGTTGATCCGCTCTGCGCTTATATTCCTGGTTTGATTCCAGTAATCGCTCCTTCACCCTGCTGTGAAGTTCTTCCATCGCCTCTGCGAATTTTTCAGCACTTGCGCTCTTAGTCATTATATGCTCTGAGTCCCTCAGTTCA
>ML779757.1:246207-268146 GCA_009831015.1 Picea engelmannii | reverse complement strand
AATGAATTCCTTCAGCACTTCATTCATTAGCCTCATGAAGGTACCCGGTGCATTCGTCAAGCCAAACGGCTTGACTAACCATTCATACAACCCTTCATTGGTTTTGAAGGTTGTCTTCCACTCATCGCCTTCCCTCATGCGAATCTGATGGTATCCGCTTTTCAAATCAACCTTTGAAAAAAATTTGGCTCCACTTAAACAGTCCATCAAGTCGTCCATCCATGGCAATGGAAACCTATACCTGATGGTTATCTTGTTAATGGCTCTGGAATCGGTGCACATTCTCCAACCTCCATCTTTCTTTGGACTTAGTACCGTTGGAACGGCACACGGGCTTAAACTTTCCCTGATCAACCCTTTATCTAACAGTTCCTGCACCTGCCTTTTGACTTCTTCATTTTCCTACGGCGTCAACCTGTACGCGGCCTTATTTGGAAAACTAACTCCTGGTATGAGGTCTATATGATGACTCACACTCCTCGTCGGCGGAAACGAATGAGGTAATTTTTCTACCACAATGTCAGCAAACTCCTCCAGCAGTTCCTGAATTTCTTCTGGCAAGTCATACACTCTTGTGCTAGTCAAAACGATTTTGGGTTTTCTGACCACAAAGAATTGTGGATCTTCCTTCTTCTTTACTTCCGCCAGAAGTTCCTTCCCACTCATGAGAAGTACAATATTTCTCGGTTCTGGTTTTACTTCTTTATCTTTAATTGGATGTATCATATGTGTTCTTCCATTCTTCTCCAAAGTGTACGTATTCATCTTCCCATCATGAATTACGTTCTTGTCATATTGCCATGGTCTGCCTAGAAATAAATGACATACATCCATAGGAATAACATCACAGAGTATTTTATCATTATATCCTCCTATCTTGATGTCAACTAAGCACTATTTAGTGACATTTACCTGATGCCCCTTATGTAGCCATGAAACTTTATATGGACTTGGGTGATCAGTTGTCTCCAGTTCTAATTTCTCCACCATCTCGGTTGAAATGAGATTATCCGTGCTTCCGCTATCCACGATGACCTTGCATTTCCTATCTTTGGTCTTGCATGTGGTTCTGAAAAGTCTGCTTCTTTGAGCCGTGTCCTCCACCTCCTTCTCGGGTGTTAAGAGAACTTTACGCATCATCAATGACCTTCCATATTCTACATCTTCTGGTTCAGCACCTCGCCTCTGTGCCTCGGCGATGTGAGATTCTCCTCCATCCTTCTTCCTATATGGACAGTCAACTGCCTTGTGTCCATTCTTTCCACACATGAAGCATGTGATGACTCTACCTCTGCCTCTTCCTCTACCTCTGGTACGAGGAAATATGTTATTATCAGCGTATCCTCCACTCTGTTCTGTTTGCTGTCTTCGATGTTCAGTGTGCTGGCCTCGCTGTGAACTTCCACCTCTTTCCATTCTAGTCTGAGGCTTCTTCCAGTCATCCTTGGATTTCTGGAACCTATCTTGGGCAACTGAATTACCTTTTGGCTAGCTCCCACCTCGGCCTCACTATCCTGGCTTACGGCTCAGCTTCTCTTCGGCTTTCAACGCCATCTAATACGCATCCTCCACCGTTCTGATGGTCATCATACTCATCTCATCTTGGATATCGTATATCAAGCCATTCATATACCTGGCAATTTTTTCATCATCGCTTTCCCGATGACCTGCTCTGATATTTAGCTTGTAGAATTCCTCAGTATACTCCTTCACTGTCATCAACTTCTGTCTCAGGTTCTGCATTCTCCTGAACAATGTGATTTGATAGTCCCTTCGGATGAAATTTGCCTTCATCTTCGCAATCATTCGATCCCATATTTTAATCTTTTGCTTTCCTTTGCTGCATCTATCTGCTAGAAGATCGTCCCACCATAATGCTATGTGTCCCTTCAATTTTTTGACAGCATGCCTGACCTTCTTATCCTCCTCGATGTCCTCATAATCGAAGTAGGTGTCAAGAGATCTAATCCAATCTAGAAGCTCTTCTGCATCCAGATTCCCTTCATAAGCTGGAATGTCCATCTTTGTTTTCGAACTCATCCAGGCGATAGCTTTAATTAATCTCTCATTTGCTGCATCTTCGGCTACAACTTCTCCTTGTTGTTCGGCTTCAACTTCGCCTTCAGAGTCACTCAGATCTCCAGCACTGGCTGTGCGTCTCTGCGTTGCTTCCATATCTTCTAGTCTCGCTCGGAGATCACGTATCTGCCTTTCCATATATGGATTTTTTGTTTGTCTCCCTCTTCCTCTCGGGTTTCCCCTATCCTCTGGATCGGGTGATTGTCTTTCTCTCATTGGCAGCATGGTGAAATCTTCTTTTCTTCTTTGCTACAGAAAACAGAGAAATGTTCTCGCTCTGATACCACTTGACGCAAAGCGCGCCACCCAGGCACGTCTGCTCTCACAGGATCTTCTTCCTCTCGGCCCGAAGAAATCCAAGGTTCTTCTATTTCCCTGTCGGGAAATCTTCACCCACAACAATCTTCCCCTAGGTCTCCCCTTTACCACCGGGAGGTCAGCTAAATCTCGCTATCTCGCGATTTAAGGCCTCCAACTCTTCCTTCCAAATCTTGCGATACCCGATCTGGCGATACGGGTATAGATCCCTCCTTTACTAGTGCCCTCACCACACGCAATCGTGGGATAGGCTTAAATGTTAGTGCCTCTTGCAACCTCGTAACCTCGCCACCTCGCTGGTTGAACCGTCGGGCTTTCACCCTCCTATTCCGCGAGTTCCCAAGATGCGAGAATTCAACGAAGTGTTGACTCCTATCTCCAAGCAACGTGTGTCCACCCATTGGTCACGTGGTCCCACCTTATGCGCTGCCACGCATCCACACGAATCTCGTCTCCTCGGCACTTCGCGACTCGTGAATCCTAACGCCACTAATTTGGGAATTCTCGCGGCAAGGTCCCGAGAGCTTCATGCCACCTATATTTCACTCGTTGACTTCACTATGGCCCACACTATCCTCCAGCTGTTGGGATATCGCCTTCTCGCAACCTCGTGATCCCCGCACCCAAATCCTCGGACCTTTTCTTGCGAGGTCCCAAGACACGATCCCTCACGCAGATCCAACGGTCTTCCTGTGACCCGGATCACTGGCTGTCCCTCTCTCGCTACTCGCGACCTCGCGACTTGGAGTACCCAATGTTTGGACTCTCAATCCTGTGAAATTTCGAGTTCGCGAGATCTCTCGATCTCTCGCCACCTGTCCTCCTCAGATGGATGACTACGATCCTCTCGCTCCTTCGCCGCTTCGCGTCCTCGGGCCTCGCGACTCTGAATACCCAATACTTGGGCTTTCACCCTGCGAACTCCCGAGTTCGCGAGATCTCTCGATCTCTGCCACCTGTCCTATTCAGATGGACAGCTACAAATCTCTCGCTACTTCGCCAGTCGCGAAACTGAAGGACTTCCTTTTCGGTCCTCCAATGTCCGAGTCTGATGAGATAATATCCTTACACGCGTCCTCCACAACGAACGGCTCTGATCATATCGCATCTCACGATATCGCTGCTCTTGCTGCACAACTTTGGGGCTTCAACTCCCGAGTCCCTGATACACGATATCATGTGTAGATCCTATGGCTCCGGTGACTCAAAATCGACGGTCCTGCCCCTCCTGAGCTTCAACCTCTTCGAACCTTCTCTCCGTAACCACCTTGCACCTCTGCAAGATCTAACGATCCTCGGAACTTCGCAGAATCTCTTCAGAATATTTCGACCATTTGTTCTCCCTCATGTAACCCACGAAATGGAAAGAGTGTCTCTCCACGAGACCCCTTTGCCTTTTCGCCAACTTGCAACGTTTCTTCCTGACTTCAAGTCACACTTATCTACGCTGATCTTCAGCGACTCAGAGGCCTACCCTTCCTAAGCTTGGCTAAGTTACTCCAACCTCAACGAGGTTCTTTACACGCACTCCTTGCGGAAATCCTGCGAACACTTCAACTGTTTGAGCTTCCTTGACTCTGCGTATGTCTGTAGCAGCAGTCCTTCAATGCTTCTGCTCAGTTCATGACTGAGGCTTTCTCCCTTAGCCTGCGCACTCCTTGCACGGTTCTAGCAACCCGCGTTCACTCCTGAGCGAACAAGAACAAGAGTTAACTCTCTGAGCCTTCTGTCAACGCACTCTTTGCGGACGACTTCAACTGCACTCCTTGCAGGAATCCTTGCTCAAGTAGAGAACAATTGAAACTCATTCCACTTCCCCTCAAATTTCTATCTTAACACATGAAATCATACACAGCATAATGACAAATGCATAACAGGAAATAATATTCATAAGCAGAGCATTCAACACATATATACAGAGAATAACACAACAGCCATGAGCTTAAATCAGAACTTTCTTCTATTAATTCAAATGCTTGTACATGGGTGTTCTTCATACACTATTCTCTGCTTTCCCTCCTCTTCTCCTGAATGCTGCCACATGTTACAATGGTACAATGAGGGTGTCTATATCCATTTTCCCTCTCGAACTCTAAACTATCAAATCTAGACTTGAAATCCTATCTACTAGCATTAACTAGATTAAATGCCTCCTATCTACTTCAGACAAGAGCGTATGGCTCGAGGTTTGATACAATATACAAAAGGCGCTCCTTCATAAATGGTTCCTTGAAGGTTTGGCGCTTCATTTCCAAAAATAATTTTTCGAAGCAATATGTCATGTGTTAAAAAAACACATGCGCTGGCTCCACGCTCGCTTTGGTAATTGCGATGCTCCTGCATCATACCCCCAAACCCCCCTGCGGGGGGGATATCGACCCCCTGCATCCCCCTAAGGAGGGGCCTAGCGCCTCCCCCCTCAAACCCCCCTGCGCGCCCGATGTAACATAGAAGACACTGTCACTAGTCGTGCAAATAATATAACATATACCCAACAACGATCCACCCAAAGAGCATTTTGTAATGCATTGTGCCAATTTATCTAGTGATCAAATAGAGTTCGTTTAAGGATACAAATGATTTTCTTGTTTGTATATTGTACTAAGCCATTTCATTGGGGATATTAATTGGCTGTGTATTTTAAAATAATCCCTTTCCAATGGATACTTAGAGAATTTCAAGGATGAGTAATAAGTAGAATTATCAAATACTAAAGAGTTAGGAATTGCAAACCTTGTCGAATCATTCACTTTGACTAAAGGTATTTCTTCAATCCAATGTGTAAAATAATCAGTAGCAATCATAATATACATGTGTTGCTTGAACAAATGAAGATTTATCTCAGTAATGGGCTCTAGGCCCCATTGCTTGAAGGGTTCTTCTACTGCTATATGTTGGAGAGGAAGAAAAACTTTACATTCCCTCCCTGCAACTTTTTTACATGCTTCGTAGATCCTTTAGTATGCATGAGCATCCTTGAAGAGTGTGGGCCAGTGGTATCCTACTCTCAACAATTTGTTTGATGTTGTGTCTCCTGAAAAATGACCACCCAAGGGTCCATCATGCATATCTTTATGGAAATTATCAACATCTTATCTTTTGATGCATTTGAGTAACACTTTGTCATAATTATTTTTGAACAAGATACCATGTAAGAGATGATACTGTAAATATTTCAGCCGTAGCACTCTTTTTTTCTTAGCATTGAGATGGTGTAGAGTAGTTCCATGTTGCATATAATATTTAAGATCATTGTAACATGATCCTTCAATGGTTGGGACATATGGAACCTATTTAGTATACATTGTAGGCTCATCTTTCCAACCATCCTCCTCTTGTTCCTCAATTTCATCTCCTTGTGTCACTAATTTACAAAATCCTTTACCTTTCACTATATTGGCTGGTTTGAATTCAAAGTCATACTCTTATAGATTTGTCATCCAATTCCCTTTTATTTCACCTAGTCCCTTTTGAACAAACATGGACCTTAATTATGAGTGTGGGATGACAACTTTAGTATGATTTTTTAGGATATAAGGTTTGAATTGTTTGATGGATTTATGGACAACAAAGGTTTTCTTGTCCATTGGAGGATAATTCAGTTCAACACCTTGTAACCTAGTTCTCATAAATGAGACAGGTATTCATCTCCTTGTTCATCCTTTTGCGTGAGCACTGTTGTTAATGAGTTATCGGACGCGAATGTGTATAGTAGGAAAACTTTGGAAAAATCACGACTCTGAAGGGATGGTGCGTTGGCTATAGCAGTTTTAATTTTTTTGAAAGATTCCTTCTCCAACGGTGTCCAATTGAACTGTAAAACATTTTTAATTATGTTTTGTAATGGTTTCATAATTTTAGAAAAATATGGAACAAATCTTCTTTCAAAAATGATTCTATTGAAGAATGATTGCATGAACTTCTTGTTGTGCGGTGGAGAAATTTGTAAAATGGATTTGGTTATTTATGGATCCACTGAAATACCATTTTTAGAAATAACATTTCTTAATAAAATACCTTCTTAATCAATGAATATAGTTTTCTTGGGATTAAGCGAAATCCCATATTTTCTGCACCATTCAAAAACTTGTCTCAGATGTTTTCTGTCATATTCTGTTTTTTTTTTAATAAATGGTGATGTCATCAAGGTAAACCACCACACTTTGACCGATTAATACTTTGAAAGAAATGTCAATTTCCCTCTGAAAGGTAGCTCCTGCATTCATCATACCAAAGGGAATCCTTCTATAAGAATAAGTTCCCCACTTAGTTCAGAAAGTGGTTTTTAATTGGTCTAGTTTTGCCATGAGAACCTTATTGTATCCCGGAAATCTATCTAATAGAGATAATAGATGAGATCCAAAGACGATTTGTAGGATTTGTTCCATTGGGGGAACTGGATAGTTATGTTTTTCAGAATCACGATTGAGATTCTGAAAGTCTATACAAATTCTTATCTCTCTTGACTTCTTTCTTACGGGAACCATGTTAGAGACCCAATTCAAATGTCTTACTTTGAAAATAATTCGAGAATCCAATAATTTCTTAAGTTCATTTTGTATGAGAGGTTCAAGAGTAGGATGTATATTTCTAAGATTTTGTTGGAACGTCTTGATCCCTTCTTATATAGGAATTACATGTTGTATAATTTATGTATTATACGTTTTCAAATAATCATATGTCTGGGAAAAAACATCTCGATACTTCTTGAACAATTGTGTGAATGTGTACTTTTCTTAATCTGAATAAGAGGTGCCCATATAACATATTTAGGATGCTCATATGTTCCCAAATTGACCAAGTAATGCATCATAGTGGAGTTGTTGGTCTTCATATTAGCTCGCCTCCTGAACTTGGATTGTAAATCAAATAAATTTTCAAGAGACAAAACATTCTTCATAACACAATTTGTCTTCACTTTGTTAGTTTCTTCTCGATAATTTTGCAACTCTTGTTGATGTACCTCATCATCAATCACTGAATATTGGAATGTGTCTGAACTAGTAAGAAATTTTCTAATATGAGAGTCATTGTTGAACACTCTCCAACTCGCCACATTGTCTGGTACGGAGGGCCTAAACATCATTTCAATCAAAAAACCATCATCAGGAGGCATAAACCTAGATGTTTCATTGGCCAAAATATATGCATCTATATTTTGATCGTGAGGTATAGAACTAATATTAAATGCATGAAATGAATAAAGAAGATTCCATACATCTTGTTGGTAATACTTTAGATATGGATATAGGAAATGAATATTGTTTCTTACCTATCGAACAATGATCCCAGAATCACCAAACACTTTAATATATTTTACCTAAAGATCAATGGATTTTTTTAAGGCCCCGAACTAAGGCTTCATATTCAACGGTGTTGTTGGCGCATTGAAACTCCAAACAAAATTATATCAACATTTTTCCTTCACTAGGATTGATTAGAACACATCCTACTTCGGCTCCATCTTGTGTTTTAGAGCCATCGAATAACATGGTCCACATGTTAGGAATATCAGTCTTTTTAGTTAAACTAAATCCTAATTTAGTTAGTATTGGACAAGTGTAATTATGGATTCATGGGAGGAGTCTTGATTGTAATTCTAATGGTATCTCATAGGTCTATGTTTTGTAGCAATTGTAATCAGTTTTGAAAAAATAATTCCCCAAAATGGAATGGGAAAATATTATGGGTTTGTTCTTACCCTCCAATTATGTCAGTATGTGCTTCATGTGTTCTTCACTATTTACACATATTTGATTGGATTTACCTTTATGAGGAAGCCACAGATGAGACCAATCAGTAGAGAAATAACCTTGAAGTTTGGTTGACCAGTCTCTTCTCAAAAGAAAACCATAACTCTCTAATATGTCCACAAAAAATCTGTTTATGGTCTTATGAACCCTAGGATCAGATGATAGTCTGATTAAAACATATATAAGTTCACTACCTTAACATATATGCAATATAATTGGATGATCTTGGTTCTCATTATTTGTGGAACAACACTGATCTTTAGGAAAAAAGAAAAAGGAATGATATTGGAAGAGGAAACCGAATCTGGTAAACAATTGTGTGCATTGAAATTAAAATTTTCATATGTAAGAAGAAAAGGTGGTACCTGAGACTTTGAAAATAACCCTATTCTTTCTAGGTTTATAGTTGTTTCTATCTCCACTTTGAGTATCTCTTATGTATCACTTTCATGGCTTAATCTTTAAGTAGTAGCAATATTTTATTTCTAAGTCTCGTGGCATTTGAAAGCATCGTGTAGGATCTCACGTTCTTGTGGAAGGGAGTAAATATCAAACATGGAAATATTAGCTTTAATCTTCTTCATGTATTCTATCACATTACAATCCAAGGTGAGTGAGTTTGAATCATTCTTAACTTGTCCATTTTTTTCTTAAATCACCTTTTCATTATCTGGTGTCATGTTACTTTTTGCATTATTCCCAGCAACACTAGATGTGCTTAGTTTGTCTTTGTTTACTAAAACAGTCTTGTCAATTTTATTATTATTTTTTTGGGGGGAGAACGGTAATTTGTTTTGGGATGAAAGGGGGAGGCGTTATTTCCTTAAGAGGGATGTTATTCTCTTTGGAAGAAAGATGATTAGATAGTGGACCTTTGTTGCATAAGTTATAACCTTTTGGAGCAACACCTTTAACAACCTGTTTATCTTCGAAAAGGATTTCCTCAATCTATTCATCATTTGATTCTACACACCAATCCAAAATGGGCATAGCTAATTCCGTGGGAGTTTCATCAGCAACCCCAGAAGGATCTTTTGCATGGATTTCATTATCCAAACTCTATTGATCTAGCAACTGGTTTATCACTAATCTCATAGAATTTACCCATTGAGGGCATGCTTGTTATGGGTGATTTTGTTGATGATAAGAAAAACAATTGTCATTACTAAAGCTATCTAAGTTGAAAGCCATGTGTGGAGGTTCAAGCAGTTGTGGCGGGTTGTTTGGTTTCTTAAAGAATGGGAAGAACGTTTGTGGTTTTTATGATCCTTCACCAACATTCTTTTTAATGTCCACAACTTCATTGGATAAATTGTTAACCATTTTGACCATATTATCGATATCCTTTGACTCCATGTTAGGTGGTTTAGTTAATAGCAATGGTTTCTTTCCATCCAAATTAGTTTCCTCATAATGTGGATGTTGATCATATGTAGATAACCCTATTTCCATAGTCTCATCTTCATCAAAGTTTAATGCCAATGTATTTTTGTTAGATCATTTTACAAACATCCCTATGGAGGGGGTTAATGAAAATCTATAATATTCAATAGCTAATGACTTAGCGAGAGCGACATCATGATGAAAATTGATTAATACATTAAGAAATATTTGGTTAAAGTCTTTTACTCTTTCCCTCTTGTCCATTATGATGCCTCCTAGTTCAATATGTAGAGATGCAGTTATTTTTCTTTCCCCAAATTTTCTCATAAAGAGCCTTTCAAAAATATCCCAATCTGTAATAGACCTGACAGGTAAGCTAAAATACCAATTAGAGGCTTTCCCAAAAAAAGTATAAGGAAATAACCTACACACTATGTCACCATGTTCAACACCTAGAATATGTATGACTAAAAAGAAATTATTAACATGATCTTTCGGGGATCCAGGTTTGTCTGTGTCGAATTTAGGGAGAAGCTTATCAAAATTCCTTGGGATTTCATGAATATGTCAAGCTATATTGAGGGATCCTTGGGCCATCCATCGAGGCATAACTTCTCTTTGGTTCATGTTTTCTCCCATTGATTTTTCTATGGTAATTTCTGGTTGTTCACTTTCAAATTCTTCTTCAGGTTCAATGAGGAAATGCGCAACTCTTCTCAAGGGGATTGGAAATTCTTGTAAAGCAGTGTCAATGAGGTCATCTACAGATTTAACGTACAAATCAAGATCTGTGTTGGGACATTCTACCTAGGTTTATTTTCTTCTTGGGAGTTCAAAGGCTATAGGTAGTTTCCCAAGAAGATTTGCGTAAGCACGTGTAATTCTATGGGTTTCGTGGAGTTCTTCCTATGGTATGTGAAACCAAGTCTCGGTATGTATTCCAGGACTACCGAAAGAAATTCCAAAATTATCCTTTGAGTCTTCGTAGATAACTTTTTGTTCAAACTCGACTCGAGGAAATAAGGTAGTTTGAGGGTTGGGATTACTCGTTGAAGAATGATTTTGGTTATTGTTTAATTCATGTATATAAGCCATAAAATATGGCCCTCCTTCTAGCACCAATTATGTTGATGAGTTCATATTTTCCCAAAATAAACAAGGGGTGCCTCCTTGTATATGGTCCCAACTATACTATATACTATTTGATTTAGGAGTCCCATCTATTATTTGGCCTGGCTGCCATTGTTTATGTATTTTATTTTTTATTACAGGTTACGATTCAATGTACCGATAGGATTGGATGGATGGAGAGAATGAAATGAAAGGATGTATATTAATACCATGTATGTAAATAAAACTAATATATTACTAATCTATGCTAACCTATCCTAGCTAGGAGCACACTAGAGTAATTGATGAGTTATAATGTAACCAAAATATTACACAACTTTTATACAATTGGCCGCAAACAAAGAGGAAGATTGGAGACAAGTGCATACATATGTATACAATCAAAATAATCTAGATAAAAAAAAATATACTATAATAACCCACAAATCTCAAGGCATTGAAATATTCAATGAAACATCAATAATTGTAGAATGACAAAGATTGTATAAGATTCAATCTACAACAAACAAGCATTCTTATAGTCCATAGAAACAACAATTATCTTCACTTGAAGTAGTTCAAGGCTCCGATTCATTTCTACAAATAATTTATTCTATAATATGCTATCCCTCGGGGCTTCTCAATATTAATTAACATAGTATATGTTGTCCAAAAAGTTCTTGGGTATATACAATGCTTGAAAAGCCAAAAAGTCCTTTTCAAATGAGATTCTTTCCTACTTTATACAAAAATTAGTAACTCCCATGTGTCCTTTCATGTTCTTCTTGAAGAGGCAGTTACAAAATGGTTTATCTTCTCTTCTCTAATGACAAGTGTGTAGCAAGGGACGAAATTTAGAGAAATTAGGAAAATGACGAAAGAAAGGGTAGGTATCATGTCCTCCTCTTATGAACTTTTTCTTCTGAGGCATGTCGTCCAAACTTCTAATTGGTTATAGAGCGACTCGATCCGCCTATACATCAGTTACTCTAATTTTGCATTGTTCAGGGAAATATTATCATCGAGGGCGCTCATATCTTCCTCTAACTTTGTCATGAAATCTTTCACTATCTTAAGAAGTTTAATTGGTTGTAGCAGATGTTGATCAATAAGGTCGGTGTAGACAAAGGTAGCTGCTTCAACTATATTTTTCCTCCAATTTGTGTTTTTTTTACTAGAGGAATCGACAATGACACCCGTATCGTACTCGCATGACACATGGTCGATTCCGACAACTACCAATATAACTCCTATTCATAGGATGCAAACTGATAGCTTGAGGAGGCTACGCACTGATTTTTACTTGACATAATGAAATTATATTATTACACATAGAAAGATGGTACTCAGAATTCTGCAAGAGGCCATGTAGGCATCCCCTTGGATTCCAAACTCAACTCTAGGTCACAGAGGTTGAGAGAGGCTCTATTCCACGATTGGGAGGAACAAATTCTTCAACGTGTGGTTTCCCCAAGTTCCAAGTTTTACTTCTTTATTATGAATATGTCGGTATAAATGTTTATTGTGTATCATTGTGTGTTACTATGATCAAGATTATTTTTTATGAAGTATTTGTAAACATAAATAAGTCATAACAGTATTAGGTCTAATTTCTTTTATGAGAAAATAAATGCATACCATAGTTTCATACAAAAGATTGTTGAAAGAAAAATGATAGTCATTATGTTGCTAGATCTATGAATAGAGTTTTATTACGAGTAACAATCCCAATAAAAATCATGAGTAAAATATAGTTACTAAAACATGAAATGTATCCAAATAAGAAATCTATATTAAGGAAATATAGTTTAACAAAGATACAAGTGAAGACTATGTGTATCCAAAAAATGGAATCAGTACTAAGTAAACAGAGTTCACAGAAGGGTCCAGTAAAAAATTATACCTTCAACACTTTAAACAATTATACCTTCAACACTTTAACTCAAGAACTCTCAAAATATACAGAAGGGTCCAGTAAAATATCAAACCTCTCGAAAAACCTCTCAGGATGAACGCAAAGCTGAGAAAACAAAACTAAAAAGTGCGAAATGAGCCAAGTTTGGGAGAGGTCCGAATGGTTAAGGATCGGACAAGAAACCCTCACACCTATAGGCATAAAAACACTACATGTATGCTTCCTTAGGAGAGTTGCCGATAAAATATGGTCGAGATGGTAAACCCTAAAGGTGGCACATGTAGGATCGATGCATTGTAAATTCTTCGTATGGCACTTTGTTTAATGAAGACAAGATGGTAAGATTTTAAATTAAGAAACTGTACCATAACATGAATTAATCCCCTCATAAAACTCCATAATAAATCCCCTTAATTAAGAGTCATCCTTTCATATTCCACGTGGTATACATCGGATGATATACAATGAATTTGTTTTTATATATGAGCTTACCTTAACATGAATACACAATACAAAACATTGTACGTCGAATACATTGACTCATATATGGTATGAAATGACTAAAGGGTTGTAATAACAACCCTTAAACTATGTTAGAGTGTCGAGTGGAGAATGTATAACCATGGAGGGGGGATATAACCAACAAACAAGCCCTCATGCGACCCTTATACATGGCGTTTGGTCATGTCCTCAATAGTAATGACTATATATATAACAAGTAGATTATGAAACTTAGTAAAAACAATCGTATATAGGTTATAACGTACCTAGTCTTAGTGGAATAAGACTTAGGTTATATTTTATAAACACGAAGTATAGTGAAGAACTATATTATTAAGTATCAAGTTTTTTCAATTATCTTATAGTATCAGATACTATAATAATTTATGAGATGTTGGAAATAACATTCTATGTGATCATTTAGTCTCTATGGTTTTCTCACTCATAATAAAATGATGAAAGAATAATGAGACTATCATATGTTAAAGGAAAACAAGGAAAAACATAAAGGTAGGAATAAAATAAATTAATAGACTCATATGCGACAATTATGACGACAAGAAATCATTATATTATTATGATTGTATATATATATATATATATATATATATATATATATTGTGAATGGAATTTAAGGTGTGTGGCAACAAGTATGACCATGAGGGGTAGTCTTACGCTCAGAAATTGGGACCATTTGCTCTACTTCTCAGTGAAATTTCCCAAATGATCAACATTATAGGGGAAGGTTTGGGAAAAAATGCAATATGGTCTTGTTCAATGAATGACATGGTGCCTCAATCCCATCATTGGTATTTTACATTGAACAACAAAACACTTGTTACAGTGAGCCATGTGAAGTCAAAAAGGTGGGATGGTCAGATTGGGTAAAACCCTCAGGTGACAATTTGTAAGTACATAAAGTTAAGAGGAGTGTAAATGATTTTTCCCCTCTAGTACCTTCATATTTAATTTTGATTGGAAGTGGCTTGGAGGCTATGCCAACTCATGTCTTGACCCAAGTTATGAAATGTAGTTCCATTGATAATCATTTTTTTTAAATAACACTCCCAAACAATAGTTACCCGTATTCATTCCTAGGTGGGTACAAAGGTTTAAAAGGCTCTAACATTATGATTTCCCTTTATTCATGGCATGTAAAGAAAAGAAAACACTAGGGTTAGTGTAATTATTTAATAACTAGAGAATTTTATAGCATATAAAATGCATGAACGAGCCAACTCTTGATAGATTCGAGTTGCTTGTTGAATAAATAATAAGTATGATGCATTGGTTAATGTAGTATATCCTATCGAACTATATCATTATACCTGAAAAAGTAGAATCATATGATCAATGACTAAGTCATCTTATATCACAATCTAATAAAAAATATATATTT
The DNA here is from genome assembly GCA_009831015.1 of Picea engelmannii. Taxonomy (NCBI): domain Eukaryota; kingdom Viridiplantae; phylum Streptophyta; class Pinopsida; order Pinales; family Pinaceae; genus Picea; species Picea engelmannii. Next base: position 253,688 of record ML779757.1, on the reverse strand, counting down.
TTTTATGATAAAAATTTAGGTTTGTTACATTGAAGATGAAAATCACTTTGACTTGGATTTCCAGCCTATACCCACATTAAATCTCAATTTTAAAATATTTTTCACACTACTAACCTTCCTAACCTTTTAAGTCAACAAAACTATGGTGATATTGGAAAGTTTATCTTAATGCTTTTTGAGCACACAAAAAAAATTTAAAATAATTGTAGGAATTATGAGCAGTAGAGCAACCAAAAATATCACACATAAATCATCATAAGAATGAAAATACACACACAAATATCACATATTCATTATGTACAAAATAATGATACATCTCTCTTACATACAATACATTTTTGAGGCCTCATAATATAGCATTGAGGTTTTCGTAATGATATGTCCAATATAGCATAACAATATCCAAAACTATCTCCACAATATCTCCAAGAATATCTCCATCCCTAACTTCATGCATTGTCCTCATATTTTATCATACGTAGACTTCTATAATAAGTCTACTTACATTAATAATGATTTCATGATATAATTATCACAAGTATGAATTATTCCTTCATAATCCCCCTTAATGAATACTTGTGATTCAAACCGGATATTTGAGTTGTCTTCATTTGTGTCTTTTGTATTCTACATCACCTTTAGTCTTATGCATCCTCTCTACATCATCTTCATTCTTCTTCATCTGCATTTGTTTCTTCATTTGACTTTGTCTTCCTAAGCTATATCCGAGTCAATCATCTAAATTGCATCATCTTCATATCAAGGATTTCTAGATTACTCTTGACCTTCCCATGGGTTTTCTATGATTTACCCTCAACCAATACATCATATCCTAGATTTTCTCGACTTACCCGTAACCATTACAAACTCAAAATGGTTTCACATTTTCACAAACCATTCATTACATCAAGTGGTTTCAGCTGACCACAAACTTACATATGACATTACAAAGTGGTTTTTGGGTTACCATGAACCAATAAAATAAATCCAATCAATGTCTCAATAAACTCACAACTCTTTATTAAACATGTACAACTGACCTTTGGGGGACCAACTAACTCATGAACTTTATATGGGAGATATTGTCATACATTTTAACACTTCAACCTGTAAAATCCTTTCAACATGAACATAACATTTTTCCATACAGGGACATCTATCCATCCACATTGTATTTGTATATGAGGATTTGAAATTTCTTTGTTCCAACACTTTTCATGATCATGATTTTTAAGACCAAAAATACTGCATGGATATAAATTCCAACATTTTTATTTGGCATGACCTGTTCTTCCACACTAACTGCAACATGTTGGATTACTGAGAGGGGGGGTAAATTAGTAATAGAGCAATTTAATCATTTTTAACCATATAATCCAATTATTATATCAATGTAGAATTATCATCCAATAACTACAGAGTAAATAAACAATGAACAAATGAACAATCATACATATACAAAATACACCAGTGTTTTACGTGGAAACCCAAAGTGGGAGAAAACCACAGAATGATTTTTCTGTTATGTCTTGAAGAATTACATTCATTGGAAGCACCAACTTCCTTTGTTTTCTAGCTGCAACTAGAACGAGGCTCCAACCCCCTTGTTTCTTAGGCTACAACCTGAGGGAAGCTCCAACTCCCCTATTCTTTGGCTACAACCCCCTATGTTCTCTGGAAACAACCGAAAGGTGGCTACAACCACCTATCATTGCCCCGTCCAACTGCCTTGAAGTATAATTAGAATGATGGAACCACTGTCACACTATCATTGTGAGATATACTGTTGTAAACCTGTACCATAAGCAAGTGCATCAACCATGCACCAACTTGTACAAAACCTGTACCATGAACAAGTGCATCAACCATGCAAAAAACCTGTACAAAACTTGTACCATGAACAAGTGCATCAACCATGCACCAAACCTATAAAAAACATGTACCATGAACATGTGCATCAACCATGCACCAAACTTGTACAAATAACATGTCACAAAAACCTATCCAAACAACATATCAAAACAACCTGTCTCATCAATCTTATCAACCAAATCAGATCTACTCACCAATATCAATCACCAAGAAAACTCTCAAATATGTGCATCAACCAACCATAACACAACAACTGATAATCATCACCAAGATCAATATGTGCTTCTAATAATATACCAATACAAGTATGATACATCATCCATAAACCATGTGTCAACAATACTACTAACAAGTGCCTCCAACCATGTACCAAGTATGTACCAATCATGTATCAACTACTCATCAATATGTACCAACATCATCAACTATACACCTCATGTATGTGCCAACTCATCAACTACTTGTCTCAACCATGTACCCAACATGTACCTTAACCAAAATCTCTAATCAATTTCATCATCCAAATATGATTTGTAACTCTGTAATAGACCTGGTGTATATGATAACATACCTGCAAACCCTCCTTAACTTTCACAACAAGAGACTAGCATTTTCATCAAACTTTTATTTAGTCTCACATGCCTAGTTTGGGATTAGTCAACAACCCTAACTTGAAATAATCATAGCTATGTACCTGTAATGAATAAAGATATGAAAATAGTACACATTGTTCTTCAGTTTGTTTTATGCAATTTCTTCAGGTGTCACTACTTGGAACCTCTCAAAAAAGGCATTATAGCAAAAATGGCATACATTGTTGAATTTTGGCTTATTCTAGAGAGTGAACCTGTAGAGAGTGCACTGCATGGAATATTTGTTGAATGGATATGAAAATGTTACAAAGAATACTATAGGATGTACTCTAACCAAAAAATTTGGCCTTACTGAATTTGGATCTGTTATGAAGAAGTTATGACGTTTTTACCCGAAACACTTGTTTTAGACTAGTTCCAAGACTAGCCACAAACCCTATTTTCCACTGAGTGTAACTAAAAAATACAACGACCCATAAGATGAAATTGTTACCTGGATATGTTTCCTCAATGGATATGTTTCCTTGGATATGTTTCCTCAATGGCCTATCAATTTCACGGTTTGAATCATTCTAGAAAAAAATTTATTGTGAAAATGGTGAGATGACCTGTAAATAACATACCTTAGAAAGAATCATCAAAAGAATTTATCCTCCCTTGAATTATGGCCTTCTTTTTTTCACCTTCCCTCTGAAATTCGGCTTAGATATCCTTTGGTTACCTAAGTCACCTATATATATTCAATATTCTCAAGTGTGATATAAAATGAGAGAGCCTTGGATCTTATTTATACTCTCAAAATATCTTCCTTAGAAGCATCGTCTAGGTCAATTAACCCATTTCTAGGTCACTTAACCCATTTATATGTCACTTAACCTATTTTCCTCATTTTTAGGGTTAACCACTTTTCATAATTATAAATTTCTCCATTACTTTATCATTTAAATATTCCTCCTTGATTTTGTCACCTCACTTTATCATTTAAATAATCTTCTTTGATTTTGTCACTTCACTTTATTATTTAACTAATCCTTCTTGACTTTGTCACTTTACTTTATCATTTAAATAATAATTTCTTCTTTCCAAGCTCTTTGACTTCTTTGACCTTTTGGGGCTTTACGCCAACATATGAGGGTCCTCCAACTTCGTAAGGCCATAACTCTCATACCGTGAGAATTTATGTGACGTTCCACATACCACTAGAAATGGAATGAAATCTAATATCCATCTATAATAGTCTTTCCTTCAAATATATAAAAATTCATACCATTATCCATCAAAAAAACTTGCGTCCATTACCCAAACCTGGGTTCTCCAGCTTCTCATGGCTATAACTCTCTAAACATGAGGAGTTATGTGACGTTCCACATACCACCAAAAATGGAATGACATGTACTAGCCATATAGAATAGTCTTACCTTTATATATATTAAAACTCATACCATTATACATGAAACAACCTTGGGTCCATTACCCAAACCTTTGTGCTACCAAAATTCGCTACCGGACTTTCTCCAAGGGTTGACATCAATCATTAAGGGTTCAAATCAATATAAAATATCACTCTCCAATAGTTGACATCAATTACAACCAACAATCCATACCAATTATCCATCAACCTAAGCCAACTGTCTAACACAACATTCTTTCTTCTTCTGCTCATGCTTTTTTACTTGGTTGGATGTTGTGGTTGTTGCACCAAGTTCATTGCTTATGTTGCTACTTGTAGACGATTCATTTGTTGTTGATGATTATTATTTCACAAATTTGATGTCGCCATTGCTTGTGTTTCCTTCATAGCCAAGGCCTTCATTTCTTGGTCCTACATATACTTGTATGGGATTCTAAATACCTTGAGAATTATTTCCTAAACCCTTACCATCATAACCCATTTTATTCAAAAGTTTTGAACCTATTCCTTTAATATGTTTTTCAAAACAACCCATTTCAATATCATCACTATCATCATAATCATCATCATTTTGAGCATCATCATCATTTGGAGCCTCCGAACAAGAGAGAGATATATGTACATCAACATTATTATCATCAACCAGAAAACAAGAATCTATAACGACCCTTGATTATAAATTATAATTAATTTAATATGGTAATCCTAAAAGATTAGCTAAACTATATTTATTTATTAAAATAACCTTAACTAATTATTTGTTATTAATTAGTTATTCTTGATTATGATTAATTTAAGTATAATTAACTCATTAATCAATATGGTTAAAGATTTATTTAATTATTAATTAATTCATTAATTAATAAAGTATTATATAAAAGGTGGACAATTAAATATAATATTTAAATTAAGTTGCGTACACAAGAGGGGATCACATAAGAATCCCGAGAAGATATAAGAAATCTAATGAATGGATAGGATATTTAAATGAATGGATAAGGTATTTAATAATGAGATAAGGTATTTGGTGGGGGAGTTAATGAAGGGAAGGTAGTGAAGGAGGAATAAGTGGGGGGGGAAGGAGTTGGAAGGGGGATCATTCGACGGGAAGGAGACCATGATTTTTTTTGGGGAGAACTCTGAGTATTGGACCAGGGAGGGATTTTGTGTTTGGGATTGACACAGTGGACCGGGGTTGCTAAAGGTTTTGGGCTTGGATGGCCAGGATATCCGTAGATATCCTGGAGCTAGGTTGTTTTCCTAGTTGGCAGGGTGGACAATAGTTTTGGGCAATTTTTCTGTGTTTGCAACAGGACTGGGCTGTGTAGCAGGTAGCAGGAAAGCAGCAGCAGCAAGGCAACTGGCAACAGAAATAGCATTAGAACCAGGTACCCTGTTGAATTATGCATTTATTTATTCTGCTATGAATTCGTTAATATTCGATGAATCTAAATTGTTGAAGTTGCTGGTATGAAGATCGATATTATGCTGAATAGATATTGCTTTAGTTAAGAAATAATTGCTTGTGAAGATAACAATGTTTAGATATATATTTATGGGCATTACATTTGGTATCAGAGCCCTGGTTCAAATCTGGAATCGAGGGCCTAAATAAGGGGTAGTTTTTAATTGTACATTGAGTTTTTATTTGTAAATTCTTTTGAGAAAAAAAAAAACTCTAGCCACGCTTGACCTGCACATAAAATATAGAAACATTAATAAAAATAAAAATAAAATAAATAAATGAAAAGAAAATTTACCAGTAAAACAAGCAACTAGGGTCTGTATATGTATGCATGTATGCATACACGTACAGGGATATGAAAGGATGACTGCAAATAATATCAGATACCTAAGTATAAAGTGTTTTACTTCTTTGTACATAGTAACCTTAAATAAAAAAAAAAATTATGTGGATGTTGAATGTATATAGGCTTATATCTATGCATATAAACACATGTACATTTCATATATATAGAGATTAAAATACTGTTGCACAGTGCAAAGTATATAATATACAAAGTTAAAATGCAAACTCTGACTGAATTTTATCTTAGTAAAAGAGCGGATCTTCAATTGTTTTTCAATGTATAGGAAATGGCTTTGTTCAGCTTTCTAAGAAACTAAAGAAATTTCTATTAAAAACATCATTAAGGTTAACTTCATAAACAGAGCGAAAAACATCCAAATCTTCCTATAATGAAGCAGACTAAGCATCAGAACTTCCACAAGGAATTCCCTGTTACCTTTGGCAAGCTTGGCAGAGAACTCGTCCGCTATCAAATGCCCAATCGGAATGGCGTCCCTCCAGGCCAAGAACGTCCTGAGCTGCTCTGCTGCTTTCTTTACATCGTTACCATGTGCTTTGAGGAATCTTTCCAAATATCTGAGTTTGCCTCGCCACTCTGGTAACAAAGATGTGTAAGTCTCCATGCCTAATTCATTTGGACAAAATCAAACCTAACTTTTAGGACCAATCTTATTTGTGCAATTGACAACTCCCCATGAATTGAACAGGACTAGGATTTACAATCAATATACCTCCATAGGAATCCATAGCACGTTAGATGTCAGAACTCATGTTACATATGCAACAAACTACAATTCATAGCATGATCAAAAATTACCTTCCACACCAAGCATCAAGCTAATATTGATGAGAAACCATGGAGGCATTCGAACCCATGATATGTGTGAAATTAGCATCACCCTTCTACGCAAATCAAATGCATGATTACATATAAATATTTGGCTTCCACTAAGCATCACACTAACAAAAGTCTCCTAGCAGCATTAGAACCAATTAAGTACTGTAAAAGGATACAACTTCATGGGAATTCAACTGTTGACTAATGCTGAATACCTTCCTTTCACTAAGCATCAAAATAAAACCCATTAGATACCCAGGCAGAATTACAACCCATGTTTATGTGTACCATTGTTCACGCAAGTATCATCGCTGAAAATTTTTCTGAAACCTGAAATTCTTCATTGTTGCAGCCAACTCACGGAAAGTACAGACGTCTTTCAAACCCTAAGCAAGAAAAAAAAATCTAATTGAAACCCTGAATATTGTAGTGTTTTCTAAAACAAAAACGTTCAATCTCAGCTTTAGATTTGAACGCCTTCGCTCATATTTGTGAGACAAAACTTCAGATCTGAGCACTCTTGCTCAGATTCGGGAGACAGAACTTCAAATATGAGAGCTTTCACTCAGATCCATGAGACGGAGCTTCAAATCTGAACGCTCTTACTCAGATCTATGAGCACTCTGTATATTTGCGAAAACCATAGGTGTTGAAGATGGAAGGCTCGGTGTGCTCTATTTATGAAAATATTTGGGGCTCGAAGGCCAATCTCAAAGCCAACGCCATTTCATACACCAACAACCAATAGACAAGCGAAAGTCAGCACATAAGTTACCAAAGCCCAGCGAGAGCGCCATTTCATACACCAACAACCAACAGACAAGCCAAAGCCAGTGCCATTTCATACACCAACAACCAACAGACAAGCGAAAGTCAACACATAAGTTACCAAAGCCCAACGAGAGCGCCAAACTTTCCTCTTGCACATGTCTCATTACCAAGTTACCAAAGCCTAGC
>ML779757.1:223134-239574 GCA_009831015.1 Picea engelmannii | reverse complement strand
ACCTTAACTAATTATTTGTTATTAATTAGTTATTCTTGATTATGATTAATTTAAGTATAATTAACTCATTAATCAATATGGTTAAAGATTGATTTAATTATTAATTAATTCATTAATTAATAAAGTATTATATAAAAGGTGGACAATCAAATATAATATTTAAATTAAGGTGCGTACACAAGAGGGGATCACATAAGAATCCCGAGAAGATATAAGAAATTTAATGAATGGATAGGATATTTAAATGAATGGATAAGGTATTTAATAATGAGATAAGGTATTTGGTGGGGCAGTTAATGAAGGGAAGGTGGTGAAGGAGGACTAAGGGGGGGGGGAAAGGAGTTGGAAGGGGGATCATTCGACGGGAAGGAGACCATGATTTTTTTGGGGAGAACTCTGAGTATTGGACCAGGGAGGGATTTTGTGTTTGGGATTGACACAGTGGACCGGGGTTGCTAGAGGTTTTGGGCTCCGAGGGCCAGGATATCCGTAGATATCCTGGAGCTAGGTTGTTTTCCTAGTTGGCAGGGTGAACAATAGTTTTGGGCAATTTTTCTGTGTTTGCAACAAGACTGGGCTGTGTAGCAGGTAGCAGGAAAGCAGCAGCAGCAAGGCAGCTGGAAACGGAAATAGCATCAGAACCAGGTACCCTGTTGAATTATGCATTTATTTATTCTGCTATGAATTCGTTAATATTCGATGAATCTAAATTGTTGAAGTTGTTGGTATGAAGATCGATATTATGCTGAATAGATATTGTTTTAGTTAAGAAATAATTGCTTGTGAAGATAACAATGTTTAGATATATATTTATGGGCATTACAGAATCACCCAAACTATCAATCTTCCGAATCAAGTCACTAGTATCACACATTGCATCACACTTTACTTTTTCTTGTTGCAGTTGTTTGACTTCATTTGTGAGTGTTGACAATACATTCTCCTTTTCCAATAGTTCTTATTGTATTGATTCTATCAATTTGTCCTTTTGATCTTCAATTTTAAAAATATCATCCATAAATTTATCTAATGATGTCAATTTTTCTAGTGTGTCAATGTGTTTTGTAGCAGAGCAAACAAATTCATGATAGAGTTCATTGTCTCGTGTCCTGAATTCTGCAACTTTTCCAAGTATTGATTGTTTTTTTTTTGTAATCTATCTATTTCTTTCAAAGCATCTTCAAGGTATTATTGTAATAATTCAATTTCTTAATTAGTTGTTTGAAGTCTTTTTCCTCCTTTGCCCATTATGAATTGTGAAATCATGCTCTCTTGTAATCACGCTCGCTTTTTGAAGAATAAACACAATAACCAAGGTTTCAGGTACAATCGATCATGCACCCTTCTTTCAAACAACAACAATAATATGTGGGTGTTAGGTACCACCGAACATGCACCCAAAAAGTTCCACTATAGCAACACTTGAAACTTTGTTCTCAAATAGAAACTTTTACAAGACTTCAATGACAATTTCACCTTTTAACTTCAATAATGTGCTTTGACTTTGAATCCTTAACTTTAACATCAATCTTCACTTTAATTTGACTCTAGACTCTCAACATCACTTAAACTTTTGACTCATTACACCCAAAATCTTCTAATCACACTTGAATTTGATGCTCAATATTTGACTTGATTCGACATTATCAATTTTCCAAGATTTCATAACATAAGAAAGACTTCAACTCTTGACCTTAAAGACTTCAACTCTTGACCTTAACGACTCTCATAACTTCAATAACCTTCCTGTAGTGACATGACCATAACCTAAACCTTGGATGTTGGGTAACACCGATAATACATCCAATCTTTAACTTGATTAAAGACTTATTCTAGACTCAATTTTCTCTGTTACTTTAGAAAATGATTCAATAGACTTCATTAATTCCTCATACATTAACATAGGATGTATAGATTTATACCGAAAATAGACAGGACTGGTCATGATTTATGCCATCTTCAGTTTGATAACAAAATTTAACTAATATCTGATTTCTTGATTTATTTCCAACAATACTACCTCATACACCCATTCACTTGAATCAACACCCACGCAAAATCAAATCCAAACAATGGAGATTTAAGAAAGCACTCGAATTTCCACGAACTTAACACAATCTCTATCCACATGGTTTTCATTTTTTAGGAAAATATGTAAATTTAATGCCACAATTTCTTACCTCTTTTATGTTGCTTGCCTCTTCTTGATAATGGCTCGATTCCTTTCTCACAGTGACACTGGGTGAGTGTCAATTTTCTCTTCTCATGGGTGGGTGATACAATTGCACAACATACCGAGAACTTTTTATCTCAACATTCCCATTAAGAACATGGTTCATAAACAATGGTCGTTGTTTCTATATCAAGAACTGGAAATCAGTTCGCCTACTTGTACATTTTCCTCCACACATGAAAGCTATCTTGGACTCCCATTAATCGCTCCTAGAACGGATCACAACTTCAGATCATTTCCATCTCTTTGTACGCAATGGTGGCAAGAGTTTTTTTTTAAGGTGGCCTCTATCACTTGATCTATACACCACAAGACTTCAAGGCATCTATGTAGCCTTCGATGTATTCTTTTGTTTTCTATCATACTCCAACATGCTACTTGTCACTCTCTTTATGCACAGTGACCAATTTTTTCTCACTCTTCCAACCACATGCATGTGGTTCTGTACAACACTATTCTACGTAGCAAGATCTATACCAAAGCATTTCCACGTTTTGGGCATGCAGGTTACCACCACGATTTCAACACAGAAAAGTTTCCTTTCAAGGCGATTTTTCCATGGAGGTCAATTTCACAGCATAATTCATTCACCACTCGATTCAGAATGTAACTACTACATGAACTCCATACTCATCATTTGACCATGTCTCATTCAAATTCAGATGCCAACATTCAGTTTCAGAGGTTCATTCCAAAATTTATTCGGAGTAATGTTCAAGCACTATTAATCCAATCACAAAGAACAATATCCAATTCCTTTTCAAATATATTTAATAAATACAAAAAAATGCAGAGACTTACATGTCATCTCAATTTAGAATGGAACCCTTTAGGTGGAGTTCAATACACACAAAGAGAGCATTCTGTCATTAACACCTTATTTCAATGCATTCCGGTGACCATTCTCCACAAATCAAACCTATAGTTCGGGTGCTACACTCCATGCTGCAAGCTCTCCTTTGTTTGGACAACGATGGATTTCCTTTCCTCTTCGATGTGACCTTCGTGGAAAGGAATTGCGGTGATTTAGTTCTCAACACAATATTTAAGTTGGCATCACTGTAATCTTCCAGCCAACGTAACTGTTGCTCCTTGGGTGTGTGTATATCCTCAGGTAGCTCATAACCTTTCAATTGTAGTGGTCAATCTCAACTTCTCACATTCAGCTCTGATACTAAATGTAGGAATTATGAGCAGCAGAGCAATAAATAATAACACAGAAGTCATCATAAAAACACAAATATACACACAAAACTCACATATTCATTAAGCTACAAAATAATGATACATCTCTCTTATATACCATATATTAGTAAGGCCTCATAAAATAGCATTGAGGTTCTCATAACTAGATGTTCAATATAGTATAACAATCTCCACAACTATCTCCATATCTACAAGAATATCTCCATCCCTAACTTCACTCACTCTCCTCATCTTTGATCATACTTACTTCTAGAATAAGTGTACTTACATTAATAATAATTCTCTTATATACAATACATTAGTGAAGCCTCATAAAATAGCAGTGAGGTTCTCATAACTAGATGTTCAATATAGTATAACAATCTCCACAACTATCTCGATATCTACAAGAATATCTCCATCCCTAACTTCACTCACTGTCCTCATCTTTGATCATACTTACTTCTAGAATAAGTGTATTTACATTAATAATAATTCTCTTATATACAATACATTAGTGAGGCCTCATAAAATAGCATTGAGGTTCTCATAACTAGATGTTCAATATAGTATAACAATCTCCACAACTATCTCCATATCTACAAGAATATCTCTATCCCTAACTTCACTCACTTTCCTCATCTTTGATCATACTTACTTCTAGAATAAGTGTACTTACATTAATAATAATTTCATCCTATAATTATCACAAGTATGAATTATTCCTTCAATATTGCAAGTAATCCCTTACCCTCTTAAGGTTTGATAGACCAATTCTTTATGAGTGAACCTTAAGCATCATCATCATTATATATATATGTATAGATTCATTTATTAATTAATATTTTTATATTTTTATAATGTATTACTAATGTTATTATTAAGGTGAGTGTATTACTACTTTATAGTGTATTGATACTTTGACAACATACTACTTTAATAATGCATTTACTTATTTTATATTTTAATAATGTATTACTAGAGTTATATATATATGTACTTTAGTAATGTATTTATTAGTTAATGTTTTAATACTTTAAAAATGTATTACTATTATCAATAAGGTCAATGTATTACTACTTTATTAATTTATTATTAATGTATTACTTTATCATTATATTAATACTTTATTAATTTTTTTATATATAGATATTTTAATAATGTATTTATTAATGTATTTATATATAGCATGAATGGGCCTAATGGTTTATAACATGTGTTTTCTCATAAGAGGTCACAGGTTAGTGTATGTATACCTTAGTAGACTTTATTATTATTATGAAACACATTGGTTTATTTATTAATGTTTTTAATGTATTTATTGATATATGTATTATATTATGAATGTATTACTTTATTAGTGTATTAATACTTTAACAATGTATTAATTAATAATGTATAAATGTATAAATTAATTATTACATTGTGTTATTAATGTATGCATCAATTCATATGTTATTTTATATATTAATGTAAATGAATACTTTAATTTATACATTACATTAATACATTAATGTATAATTACATTGTTAATGTATAAATATTGTTACGTTACATTATTAATTTAACAATCAATTAGTCAATATATAGTTTAATGTATTAATACATTATTAATGTATTAATAGTTTAATATGTGACATACATTATTGTATTAGTATTTTAATTTATACATTAGAGTAATGTAATAATATATTACTAAATACATTAAATTCAATATATCACTTTATTAATATATTATTATTATATTACTTTATTTGTATATTTATTTGTGTATTCATATTTTAGTAGGTTATTTATTAATGTATTTAATATATTTAATGTATATTTTGATGTATTTAATGTATTGTTTTATTAATATATTAACACTTTCACAATGTATTAATTAATAATTTATTAATATATTAATTAATTAATACATTACATTATTAATGTATCAAACAATTACTACTTTACATTATACCATAATATAAATTAATTACTTTAATTTATACATTATTCTTATATATTATATTAATGTAATACATTACATTAATAAATCATTAATTTAAATATAATGTATTACATTAATACATTATATTAATATAATAATTAATTAATACAACAATACATTACTTAATATATTAATATATATTTATTAATATATTAATTGTCATGTATAAGGCATGTTGATATACTCTGATGGATGCCATTTTCCACCTTTCCCAACTATTGGTGTCAATCTCTTTTTTTCAGATGAAAAATGGCACAAATTATTATAGAATATATTTTTTTTACATTCTTAGAGATCAAGAATCTTTTACATTCTCCCCTTATACCAATCACTTTTATAAAGTGGTTGTTGCTAGTATTTTAGGAAGTTAATTATGTAGATATGGAATATTTTATTGTATTATGGTTCAACACATTATTTTCATTTTTCTTGATATTGTAATGGACAAAAAGAGAATGGAATACATTTCTCCAGATATCTCATTGCTCCCCTTCTAGAGAGAGAGAGATCTCATGGTGGCATGTCGAAACATTCAATCGTTCATTCCAATTTCCAAGGATGCAACTCAGAACTCATTATCTTTCATTATCTTTCCTGGTTCAACGTTGTGATTTTTCTTTCCAACTAAGTGATGGAGCAAATGCATACTTAAAGGGATTAACTCACCTGGCTCATCGATGAGGACAAACAACAATACATCCCTCACCTTCAAGAGGATTCACCTTTCCCAACCAATGTTCTACTCATGAGCTCTTTTCCTTCATGAAATACAGGTGCAAAGCTTGGTTGGTTCTTAGCTTCCTCCAAATGTAGATACCATTGGATTGATCTTCCAAACATAACGACATTTCCATTTACTCCTATTAACATTTTTTCTTTTCTCATTTAATTTTTTTTTTTCAATTTGACTCTAATAATTTTACATACCACAAGTTTCAACAAAGTTAGAAAGGGCATTAGTATTCCCTTCTTCTTCTTTTTTTCTTGGAAAACACCCCAAAATTTTATCATCAAATATATCTTTTTTATTCTCTAATGCCTCACATAGATTATTTTCTTCCATTTCTCTACTAAAAATCGAAAGTTATCCTTGAATTATATGTTGAAATAGAGATATGGAAATCCATCCCTCTTTGTCAAGAATGCCATGACATTTTCCATGAGTGTCAATGTAGTGTTTAAGTTGACCATGTGTATAAGCAGATCTAAATATCGAGGCCTTCTAGGTACTACCCGTTGTGATTGGCACACTATCTATCCGTGGACATAGTCTCCTCCAAATTAACCTCGACTATTTTCTATTTTTGAAGTCAATTAACCTATTTTAGGTAGAGTCGTTAGTATCTATATCATTTCACAAATTTATAGTTTGAATTTCACATAATGAATCTTATTTTTCCAAAAAAGCATCATGTGACCATCCCTAAGCCACCATGAGGAAAATAACGACGGAGTTAAGGTTAACATAAAAAAGACCGATGTTTGTTGATTTGAATAAAGACACTATATCTTCAAAATAATGATTGCAGCGTACTCTTTGATAAGATTTTTAGGAAAATCACATTAACTTATGGAGTTAGACTTTGGCTTTTAGATGAATTTTAATAACAGATTATCATAATTCATAAGTAATGTTTTTCCATTTTGGAGAGTTTATTGATTTTATTCTTTGATTCCTTAAAATGAAATGCTTGACACCAACAAAGTACATGGATTACACAAGTTAATCAATTTGAAATCTTCAAAACTTTTCCACATATATAATTATAATAATTATTATATAATAATACAATTATATGAAAAAAAAAGTTATAATAAATAATATTCTAACCAGAATTTATGCAAATGTCGAATAAATTTAAAGTGCAAATTCCTTATTAACTTGATATATATATTTAATACGTATTTAATTTAACTTGACATATATATTTAATAATTTGTATTTAATTTTTCTTAATTTTTTAACCCATTACTCAAATTATATCGTTGTATTATTATTTTTCTATATTCGTTGTATTATTATTATTCTACATTTCCCATCTAGAAAGTTAAAAATTCACATTTAACAAATTTACAATTCTAGATCTTTTATATTTAAAATTATCTAAAATGTGAGACTTCAATATTCAATATGGAGGGATTTTCAACACTACTAGATTTTTCTTTTAAATTTAATCATATCAAAAAAGGTGGAAAAGGCTATTTCAAAAAAAGTGGAAAAGACTATTTCTCAATAATGTTCAATGTCATAAATTTACAATAATAAAATATTTTCAACACTACTAGATTTTTCTTTTAAATTTAATCATATCAAAAAAGTGGAAAAGGCTATTTCTAAAAAAGTGGAAAAGACTATTTCTCAATAATGTTCAATGTAATGAAATTTACAATAATAAAATATTCAGAACTCAATTTCAAATTTCACTGATATTACAAGTAATATTTTTTTTTCCCAAAATTAACATTATGACAAATATGATTCTACTTCAATTTCTTAATTACGCCTAAAGGCGTATACCTATTGGAGATGGGCACAATTAATCACCTTTTAATCTAAAATTCTAATCTAATGGCTAACAATTAAAGATGCTGGCATATTCTTAGTCGTCCTCCCAAATCAATGAATATGATTTACTCTTCATAATTTCCTTGTATTTTTGAATGCATCAGTTTACCTGTTTGCAGCGGTGCTAGTTTTAAAAAACAACCTTGTTAAGCAATTCAATCATTATCCTTGCCCACCTCATTTTTCCAACCCAACCTCATTTTTCCAACCCAACTCCCCTGAAATCATTGGATACGTTGGTCAATGATGACTACACCTCAACGGGAGATACAATAAACAAATGAGTCACATTATTAAGAACATAGGTATTGTAGTAGGAGCTTCTTGTTATATATATTCGTTAACGTGATTGAATGTATGAATGACGTACAACACCTAATGCAATCCCATGACTAAATTCTGGTTTCTATTTGAGAAAAAATGTGTTGTGTAAGATTTAACAATAATTTTTTTTTTATCTTAATTGTTTTTAATAAATTCAAAATTTTTAAAAACAAACATTAATCTAAATTTATATGATATATTAAATTAAATATAAATAAAAAATACATATAACTTGCATAAATTCATGTACAACAGGGTTAAGATCCATATATGTATGGTACTTTCACTCTCTCATTGCAACGAGTATAGATTCTCAAAGGAACAAATGAAAACTAATTACTTCAAGTGAATCGTTTATGCTATCAAGGAATCGTTTATGCTATCAAGGAAGTAGGGGTAATTGTTGGAAGCAGTAGAAATAAGCACTATAGTGCGTGAGAATTTGTTAGAATTAAACCTCTGATTACTCGCAATCAGCTTCCTAAACTGCTTCACCTGATTGCCGACTGTTATGTAGCCATAAGAGTTGAATATTCTGCTACCTCCCACAGCAAAGTTCACTCCTTGAATCATCTCAGAGTTCGGAAAACAATCATGGATTTTCAATCATATAGAAAGAAGGACACCTCAAATTTTCTAAAGCATCATCATCCAAGCATTGTTCATTCACACAAGTGTAAAAGAGCTCTATGATAGTGTTAAGTTATAGGGTTGGCATAGTAGGGTGAATTGCATTGGATGAGTGAAAAGAAAAAAAAGCCAAGACCTGCAGGAGTCGAGCCTATAGTTTCTTCATGGGTTGGTTTGACAGATCTTGTAGACAGTGGTACCTTTTGTAAGCATATTCTATAAATGAGTTGCAAGAAGATGGCTATGATCCTATGTTGTACATTGGAACATTTTTCATCTAAATAAAATCAATCACCTTCCTAGGGTGTTTCCTATACATTTGTGTTGTGCCTTCTTTATGTGTTGGATGTTATTGTTCCTTTTCTTGTTTTGTGTTGGTGAAGTATTGAATAATTGGCTAAGTGTTAATGTTGGAATGTTTTAAATGCCACTGTTGGAAATGTTCATGTTGTTGAATGAACTTGGTTGAGTAGGAATTAGTTGCATTTAATATATTTTAGCTTAATGCAAAGTTATAGGTTTAAGTGAAGAGGCATAGTCTGGTTGTAGTAGGCATGGGATGGCCAAGCTAAGCTAGTGTTTTCATGACCGATGTTGATGGACTGTTGAATTCAATGGAAGAGTTATTGAAGTCTATTGTTGGGAAATTCAAATACCAAGGAGATACCATTAACTTGTCGAAATGAGTTATTTCCAAAAGGAATAAATCACCAATTCCTATGAAGATAAATATCAAGGAACCAAAAATGTACGATGGCACTCACAATCTTAAGATACTTAGTAAATTTTGTTGGGATTGTTGAGGCTCATAAATAACACATTTTACGATGCCATTTAGTCGTTTTATGTTTACCCTTTCATCCTTATTCCCTTCATTGGTCATATTTTCGCATCATCCATTTATACCCTATATGAGCTTCACGTGGCATAATTACACTAAATTTTTTTATTTCCCATGCTTTGATGATTACTTAGTGTAGATATTGTGGTTTCCTAACTTATGAAATTTTGCAGTTGTTGGCAGTTTTTCTATTCAAACTTTCCAAGTCATTTATGAACAAATGAAGAGGAATCTTGAAAATATAAAATATGTGTTTGGTGTAGAATAAGGTCATTTAGGTGAATCATGAGGAAAATCCATAAAAAGTAAAAAACAAGGGGTGTATGGTTGAGATTTCCAAAACTAGTCATTCTGGTAAATATTATGCAATTTCAATAGCTAAGCAGTTCGACCAAGTTGTGGCCCATATCCACAAATTTGGGCACATGGATCTCATGAAGCATGATGTTATTATTCTCTTCAAACACAATTAAACTAAATCCAAGATTTTGTGGTGAAGAGATCCACATAGTTGGGATCTAAGATTTGTTGGTTGCAGATTCACTTGTTTAGGATTTGATATCATCTTGTTGTAACTCCTTTTCCTTTTGTGAACGAGAAGTTATATGTATAAATATGGGAGGATTTAATTTAGCTTGAGAAGTTAATTAGTTAGAGATTTGAAGGGAAGGTTAGAGCATAGATTTACATATTGAACAAAAGGATCATTGTAATTATTTGGATGTCTGAATAAAGAGCTTGTTGTTGTAGATCAAGAGTTATTTTTTGTAGTCTTTCTTGGTAGAATATGCCAAGAGAGGAAGGGTTCCCTCTTTGGTATACACTGATAGTTTCATTTTTTTTATGTGATGTTATTTCAATAGTTTCTCATTTCATTTTCTATAGCATTTCATTTCTGCAATTTCAATTCCTACAAGTGTGGTTTCCCTATAGTCCCGTGAGACAACGCGGTTGGTAATGACAAGTATCTTTCTCCAAGTGTTGGGAGGAGGTCTTGAGGTCAAATCCGGCTGGGTCTCCGGGACGAATTGTAATGGCTACTTGTGATGTAAATGATTTATATCTCTAATATAAATCGAGTTAATTTCTCGTTGGAAAAAAGTGTGGTTTCCCTATATAGTTAGGAATTTGTTGCTGTGTAGTGGCCAGACCCGGTGGTCAACATTAAATCAACAACAAAACCCTAAAGATATTGCCCCTTTTAGCATCACCTAGAAGAAAGTAAAGTCTCACCTAAGGTACCTATGGAGACTGTAAGAACTAGGTTTCCATAGTCATGAAGGGGATTAATGCAGAGGATGTCAATAAAACTTATAAAATAAACCCTCAAACCTACAACAACAGTTAGATCTACAACTCTACGATTGAGATTGGTTTTAATATTATGATGTAATATTTGAATTCCAAACCATAGTCATATTTCAAACAAATACTAAGTGTATTCTATCAGATTGTGGGTCCGCCAAAGGTCGGGTCCACCACCATGATTTATAACCTCTGCAATGAATACGGGTCATTTGATCTACGATCGGATCCCAAACTCAACTCAACACTATATTTGATTTGAATTATGGGTACAGGTCATGATGTTAAATTGTGTGCATATATCTTTACCACAATGGATTATAATCGTTGATCTTAGCCCTAGATCAATTGTAAACCATACGATTTCAAACATATAATTTCTCATGGTTTTACTATACTAAAAAGAGAATTTATAATTGAAACAGAGTTTATATTTCAGACTGAAATTTTAGAACGCACTTATAGTCTCTTTCTCGACAAATTTGATGGAAATTTTGCAGAGCTATATATGATTCATGAAGAAATCAACTGATCATATACACAGAACGAACTTTGGGGATGAATAATTTTGGTCTAACCTTTTAATATATTTATTTGACAATCATAAATTTTTCAATTTTTCCCTTATTCCTATTGATATTATGGTAGTTGTAGGAGTTATTTACCTCCACATGTAATCCTGACAAGAATAGAATATTCTGTGAAGCAGGAAGAAACCCTAAAGCATTGGATATAGCCCTAGAAGACAAGTCGACTAAATGAAATATTTAATATTAAGTTTTTAGCCTCCATAATGACAAGTCAACCTAGACAGTTCAGGAAAAACAGTATAAATACAAGAAACCAGATCTCATTTATCACCTCACCTCTCATAACTGCATAAGGCTAGTGGTGCGCAAGTTTGAAGAGGAGTTGCAAATGCAGCTACTGCAACTGGTAGATTTTGGTTTTGACTTAGACTTTCTCTTGGTTATGGTTTGGACTTTCTACTTGGATTTTGGTTATTCTTACTTGGTGTGCTATCCCTTGAGAGATGTGCACTACCTTGATTGGCTATTAAGCCTAGGATTTTCTTCCATAATCATTCTCTGTCAAGGTTAAGGTGCTTGGGGGTGGCTTCAGCCTATTGTTGGGTGACAATATTCCTTTATTGTCTATGGTTAAACGATCACATATATTACTTTCTAACATGTTATGGGACCACACTATATTTGGATAGCCTAACCCCTCTATGATAGATTGGGAGGATTTGCTTAGTTATAGTTGCATTTGCATCCAGTTTTTCCTGCAACAACGAAACCATAACCCTGTTGTTGAGGCACCTTAAGTGAAGAGATTAACCTAATTTATGGATAGCCTAGTGCACCTTAACGTAGAGAACCTCTTGGTAATCTGATCTAGGTGGATATTAGTGGCCACCCACCTTTTCCAACTGGCTCAAAACAGGTTTTTGGCAATTTTCGCAATTTACTATTTTTAGCAGTTTTCACTTACGGAGTCGTTTTGAGCCCCTAAACAATGTTTTTTTGTAAACCAAGTTTGAAATATAGAAATTTCTTTGATATTTCACCTAAAATGAATCTCCTCGATGATACCTTTCCAATGGGCTATCAAACACCTAAAACGGAGATTGTATGCAAAAGTTATGACCCCGGGAAGTTGATGTACCAACTTACCCAAACGAGGCCCACATGACTTTTGGTGCTTCATCTCCTAGGGTTAGGTTTTTGGATGTATATGGATTTTGGAATTCCTTCTTATGGTAAAAATTTCTTCAGAGCCTCATTGTAATCATATTCTTGCGAATGAGCGCAACCGTCACATCTCTTCTCAGAGATAAGTCGCCACCATTCCAGCAAGCTTATTTCCACTGCATTTTATAGTTTCAGTTTATTTCATTATCGAATAGAAAAACAATTTTATTCTATCTCTATTATTCTATGTTAAGCACCTGTTAATAATCTGTATTCATTTCGTTCTGATCATAAAATCTGGATCAGTGGTATCAGAGCGCTATGCTCCTTGTCGTCTTAATGCATGTCCCCAACGAGGTCAGAGTACAAAGAGTTGGGTCTTGATCTTGTTTCTCTTGAGGAAAAAATATCTCGCACGCTCAAGCGACCTTTCATGGCAGGAGAAAATAAATATGATGGGACAAGAGATCCTTTCAAAATTTTGATTGAGGAATCCCTCACGCAACAGAGGAACGAGATGATGGATAGTTTCACACAAATCCTTCAGTGGCTACCAACAGGCGAAACATCTTCTTCGAGTGGAGGTGTCGCCCCCTTCAAGGTACAAATAAAATTCGATATTCCTATATTTGAAGGTCAGATAGACATAGATTTTGTATACAAGTGGTTGAATATGCTAGAAGGGTATTTTTCTATCCATAACTTTTGGAATAGAGAAAATATTACTGTTGCGCTCCTCAAAGTCGTTCCCCATGTCAAAGATTGGTGGGAAACTTTCTATGAGCAAAAGGAAATAGAGGAACCCTTACTATTTACAGTCACAGCCACCTAGGAATCCTTAAGGGATGCTATTAAGGAACAATACTACCTTGTCGGAAGTTATGACGACTTGTATACTAAATGGACCACACTGCAGCAAGAAAGAGACCAAGCAGTTCCAGATTACACAAATATATTCCATACCTTGCGCACCAAGCTGTGTATCAAAGATTCAGAGTGACATCTTGTGCTCAAGTACTGCAATGCTCTACATAGATACATCTAAACCGAAACAGAATTTCTATACATCTCATCCTTGGGCGCGGCCTACCGATATGTCATCAAAATCGAGCAGAAGCTCAAACAAAAGATGTGACAATTTGGGCCTGGGAACCCCTCACAAAAAAAGCCAGGAAAGGGCGGCCCCAACCCACAGAACAAGGGACATAGAAAAGATGGACAGTATCAGGACAACCAGTCCAAGCCACAAGAAAAGAAGGACACCGAAAAGACAAAGAAATATACCAGGAAGTGGTGAGACTTCCATAAGATCCCTTGTCATAAGACTGTTGATTGTCGCTCAAAGCAGTCACTGGTGGCTGCAGTGAAAGCCTCTGAATCAGATGCGGATTCTGACTTTGAGCCAGAACCAGAAAGGGGAAGACGAATCATTGATGCAAAACCCAGTGCCACCGTTGCTACCACCAAGCTCCAGCCTAGTGAACCAGATGAGCCAGAAGAAGGAGAGTGTCTCTTCCATTCATAGATGTGGGTAAAATGCACCCCACTGCACTTCATCGTTGATAGAGGTAGCCAGAAGAACCTCATATCAGCAGAGTTTGTCAAGCGGTTGGCCCTGCCAACAACACTGCACCCACAACCCTACACCATTGGATGTCTCCACCAAGGAAGCGATCTCCGCATCATCCAACAATGTTGACTATCATACGACATCAAGCCCTTCAAAGATGGGGTATTGTGTGATGTTTATCCTCTCGAATTTTGTGATGTTCTTTTCGACCAACCTTATTTATGGAAACGTCATGTTGTATATGAGTCTAAGCCTTGTAGTGTTATTATTACTTTGAATAGGAAATTGTATATAATACCCGAGGAAATCCCACCTACTGCTATTTCCTTGATCTTTGCTAAGAAATACAGGAAGGTCATCTCTCAGACGGGGAATTTTTTCTTTTTCGTGATTCGCTCTCAGAATAAGAAAAAGATCACAGCGACATCCAGGGTCTCTACGACCAACCTCTCCACACATCATAAGAAATTAGATAAGGTCGTGGAAGAATACTTGGATATCTTCTCCTCACCTACCGGGGTACCTCTACATTGTCAGGTCAAGCAGCCCATCGATCTGACCCCCAACGCACCGCTGCCCAATGGGCCAGTCTATTAGTGCTTTTTGTTATAGAATGAGGAGATCAAGCGACAAATCCAAGAACTTCTCCACAAGGGGCACATCCATCCCAAATCATCACCTTGAGGGAGCGCAATCATGCTGGTACAGAAGAAAGATGGAACCTAACGACTCTGCATTGATTATCGAGATCTGAATAAAATCACAGTCAGAAACTGGTACCCGATTCCCCAAATCGACGACCTCCTTGATCAAATCACGGGGGACAAATACTTCAGTAAGATTGATCTGAAGTCTGGCTACCACCAAGTCCTGATAGAATAGACAGATGTATGGAAGATCGCCTTCAATTCAAGAAGGCCTTTTTGAATGGTTGGTCATGCCCTTTGGTTTGAAAAATGCTCCGACCACTTTCATGAGGATGATGGACGATATCTTGTGACCATTCACCAATACTTTTGTAGTGGTGTATCTGGATGACATTCTCATTTACAACAATACTTGGGTTGAACACTTATAGCATATTCAGTAGGTTATGCACACCCTACAGCAGCATAAGCTATAAGCCAACTTGGAAAAATTCTCCTTTGGCATGGACAGGGTCCATTACCTGGGCTACATCACTGATCGACATGGGATACATGTGGATCCAGCCAAGATCCAAGTCATCCATGACTGGCTAGCCCCAATCACACTCACTGAGCTTCAGAGCTTCTTAGGCCTTTCCAATTTCTACCGTAGGTTCGTGTTGGGATTCTCCCATATTGCATGGGCCCTCAGCCAAATAACCAGGGGTGGTGGTAAGGAGAAATTTGTGTGGGATCGGTCCCAACAACAAGTGTTCGATGATTTGAAGCAATGCTTGTGCTCATCCCCAGTACTTTCACTACCAGACCTGCAACAACTCTTTGAGATCGAGATAGATACTTTAGACTATGCTGTGGGCACCGTTCTCACTCAACACAGCCACCCCTTGGCCTATCATAGTGAGACACTATTCGATGTTGTTCGTAAGTACCCTACTTATGACAAAGAAATGTACTCCATTGTGCAAGCCTGCCGCCAGTGGAGACATTACATTCTTGGGAAGGAGACCGTCATCCACACTAATCATAAGCCACTACAGTTCATGCAAACACAAGGAAAAATGCAGAATGACCACCATCAAAAGTGGTCCACATACTTGCAACAATTCCACCTCAACATCAAGTATAAAACAGGAAGCACCAATTGCGTCGTTGATTGCCTCAGCAGATCGCAAATCCCAGCACTCACCACGGTGCTAGACTCTTGTGGCCGTGAGACTTCTGGATGGCGCCAACTCTATGAGACAGACCCAAACTTCACCACCATATACCAAATGTTGGGTGCAAATGTAGTTGTCGATAATTTCCATCTTTTGGATGGGTTGCTCTATCATATGGGCCATATCTTTGTTTCGTCAAGTGAGTGAGTGAAGATGATCTAGGAATCCCACTACATTCAGGTGGCAGAACACTTTGGTGTCAAAAAAATAGTGGCGATGCTATAGAAACATTTCTACT